>VDFB02297167.1:0-64044 GCA_007258455.2 Sequoia sempervirens | reverse complement strand
GAAGAAATCTATTTTCCAGTGATTATTGTCAATGGGAAAAAAATTATCTATTTTGTAAAGTACTTTTTTGCTGTGATTATAAATTTATGTTCATTAGATGAAGATGGATTAATCTTTCCTACCAGGTCCAATCCTCATTGACAAAAAGGCCATGTTGAAGTGAACAGTTGCAATTCTTGCGCCAGTGCTTGGATTAGATTACCATGTATTTGACATTTTCCACACTTCTTAACAAACTGAAAAGATTCCTTTTCCATGTTCAACTAGTAATACCCCAAACATAGGAGTTTATTTTTCAGGGTTAGTTCATTTGAATGAGTTCCACAAATACCTTCATGAACCTCATGTAAAGCTTTCTCAGACTCATTATGTTCTAGACACTAAAGAAGAGTACCATCTAGACCTCGACAGTAGAGTATGTTAGTAATTAAGGTATATCATGCAGTTTGGCGAATGAAGTTGTGTTTTTGGTTTATGGAAAGATCAGAAGGAAGGATATTGTCTTTTAGGTAAGCATAGGTCTTTCCATAAATTGAGGATTCCATGTCAACTAAATGGAATATGGTTTGAGATTCTGGATTATCATAAGCAGGGTTAGACACTTGTTCCACCATAAATTCATAATGACCTCACTTTTCTGGTAATTGTAAGAGAGAAGTAATAATTGCCATAACATCTATAGCTTTATTTTCAGTCCTTGGAATCTATTCAAACTTGATACCCAAAAAGTACTTTTTGATATCATCCACCATTTTCATATACAGAATCAACTTCTCATCTTTTGTCTGATATTCATCATTTACCTGATAAATGACTAGTTGTGAATCTCCATATACTTGTAGCTTTGTGATTGTCCATTCTACTGCCACTTTGATGCCAATGATTAATTCCTCGTATTCCACAACATTATTTGTACATGGAAACATGAGTCTATAGTACTTTGGGATGGTATGTCCTTGAGGTATAACAAATAGAATTCTCACACCCAACCCACGTTGTGTGTAGCACCCATCAAAATAAAGCCTCCATTGTTGTGTTGTCATTGTAAGAATGTCTGCATTAGGAAACTCAATGTTCATTGAATGATCATCTAGTAATGGAGCTTCAGCTAACTAATCAACTATCACTTGACCCTTGATGGCTCTTTGATCCGCATATTGGATATCAAATTCACTCAAGATCATGACCCACGTGGCTAGTCTTCCTGTTAGATCTGCTTTGCTGAGTAAATACTTTAATAGATCAATCTTCAATATGAGTTTAACTATGTGGGTTAACATGTAATGCCACAATTGTTGGGTAGTAAATACCACCACCAAACAAGCTTTTTTGATGAAGGTGTAATTTATCTCATAACCATTCAAAGTCCTATTGATATAATAGATAGCCTACTCTCGTCCCTCAGGATCTTCCTATGCTAATAGAGTTCCCAAAGAAATCTCTTTTGTTGCAATGTATAGTAATAAGGGTCTCTCTTTTTTAGCTGGCATCAATATGAGGGGTGACATCAGATATTGCTTTATTTGATTGAATTTTTTTTCAAATCCTTGATCCCATTTGAAAGATACTCTTATGTAGCAAATGATTAAAGGGATGAATTTTGTCCACCAATTGGGAGATAAACCTCCTAATTGATTATAGCCTTCCCTATAGAGATCATAGTTGACTGATATTCTTTGGTAGTGGCATTTCCATTATTTCCTTGACCTTGGAAGGATCCACTTCGATGCCCTTTTCTAAAACTATGTATCCTAGAAGCTTTGTTGTTGTAAAGCCGAACACACATTTCTTAGGATTTAATCTGACATTGAACTTCTCTAGTCTGGTAAAGATTTTTGCCAAGATCTCTAGATGTCCTTCTCTTGTATATGAATTTTCTTATATATCATTCACGTAATCTTCCATAAAAGTATGCATCATGTCATGGAAAATGGTGGTCATTTCTTGTTGATATGTAGCTCCCACATTTTTCAAACCAAAAGGCATGAAATTCTAGAAAAACGTTCCCCATGGACATGTGAATGTTGTTTTCTCCTAATGCTTTGGTGCTATTTTGATTTGGTTATACCTTGAGAAGCCATCCATTAGTGATAACATGGCATGTTTTGTTACACTAATGTCAATGTTTGGTAAAGGAAAATCATCCTTTGGACATGCCTTGTTGAGATATTTGAAGTTAGTACATATTTTGATACTATTATCCAATTTAGAAATAGGTATAATATTATAAATCCACTCAGCATAATCAATAGATTTGATGAATCCTACATCTAATGACTTTTTCATCTCAACCTTTACCAACAAGGTGATATGTAGATGCATTTTCCTTAGTTTTTTTTTACAGGTTTTATCCCAGATGGTAGAGATAAATGATGCATTAGAAGATCTAGATATAAACCTAGCATATTAGAGTAAGACCAAGAAAATTTAATGTGTCTTTCTTTAAAGAACTTGGTGAATTCTGGCTTTTCTTGTTTAGTCATAGATGCTACCAGATGTAAAGTCCTTTCTTTTTTTGTTGTGCCAATATTGATAGACTGTGTAGGATCCACCAACACTGATGATATTTCATGATAATGTTCTAGAAGGGTGTTAAATATCCCATCTTTTGGTGCCTCAGATAGGTTTTCACCATTATATGCATTTTTTATTTTTACTTTTTCGAGATCTAATGCTTCCATTAAATGGTTTTCACCATTAGATCCATTATTCTTGTTTTCAATTTTGCAATTGAAATATTTGACACCCTCCCAACCTAAAGCATTTTTATGAGAATTATTATTATAAATTGTGTCAAGTTCCTCACAAAAACTGAAATTTATGATAGCATCATCATTCACAAATATAGGAATATTGATAGATTCAGTTGGTTCCTAGTTGATAAGTTCGAGATGCATTAAGGGTTAAAGGTCATCAGATTGGCTAAGGTCAACGAAAATAAGGGTTCTCATAGCAATGTTGTCAAATTTTTCAATGGTGATGTCAAGATCTATGATATTACTCTCCTTCAAGTCATCTATCTCACTCGATATCTATCTATCCTCACTTCAGTCATCAATATTTTGTGATCCAAATACAAGGGGTCTAGCCCCTGACATTTGTCCCTCCTCACGTGTGGGTGCATACTCTTTTATGACATCAATTGGTATGTTCTTGTATGATGCCTCAGATAAATAATTTGATTCATATTCATTGGAATTTGTTTCAAAAATATCCCGTATTTGAAGGATTATTTCTATAACTCTATGAGTGTTTTCTTCTTTTGTTTCCCCTATATAACCCAATATTGTCTTGTCCTCTGGCTGAAGTGTGAGAGGTTGGATGGGTTCTACAACTCCTTTTCTATTTCCAATAGTCCCTTGTCATTCATACCCAATTTTCTCTAATATTGTTTTTCCCTTTCCATATTGATCTATCTTTATACTGATATTTGTTGATGTAGATGCTTCCTCATCTTTGTAAAGCCAGTTGAGGTTGGCCTTATCTTTAGATTCATCCTCTAAAGTACTTTCCTTTACAAATTTATTATTTAAAACCATGGTAGGTTGTGATGATGTTTGTGTTGATGTTGAAGGCTACCCATATGATTTCAAAGATGGCAACAACTATGAAAAATGCAAAGATTGTTCAATGAAATACTCCCCCATGCCTTTGTCTTTTAATTAGATCTTTTCTTCAAATTGGTGTGATAAAGAATCCAGTTGAGCTTCATTGTTTTAGGTAGTGGACTCGACAACACTTGTCTCTTTTGACTAGTCCTTTTTCTCAACCCATTTAGATATAGCATTTAGTTTCCTTTCACTATTGGATGAACTAGAAGTGTTTTCTTCCCTATTATGGGGCACAAGAGTGTCTTGAGCTATTTTAATCATGCTATAATATTGGGGATTGTTGTAGTCAGCCAAAATAGTGATTTCTTGTCCATTGATAGGAAACTTTAAACACTAATGATAAGTTGAAGGTACTGCTTGCATTTCATGAATCTAGGGACATCCCAAGAGTATATTATAAGTCATCTCTTTGTATAGCACTTGGAAAGCTATATTCTTCCCAATTGATCCAACTTGAATAGGAAATAAAATCAATCCCTTGGAGGATCTCTCTTCTTTGTCATAGGATTTTATTGTGATTTCACTTTTGTCATCAATAGCATTATTAGAATATCCTAGTGTATAGATTAGTTTCAAAGTGCAAATGTTTAAACCAGCTCCACCATCTATTAAGACGTGCTTTACCTGGTGTTTAAGGATTGAAAATTCAGTATCAAGGGTGAAATTGTGTGGATAAGTAAGTGATACATCATATTTTTTAGAAAATGATAGGCAGTGAGGTGTAGTTAAGTGTCCCACCATAGCCTAAAATTAACAAACATTCAGATTATTGGGTACTGTTGTGGCCACAAGAGCTTATTCCAAAACCTCCTTATGAGATGGTGAGATTTTAAGGAATTCCAAAATTGATATTTGTGCTTGTATTTTTTGTAGTTGATCAACTATGTTGTACTAATTTAAAGGAGTAGCAATGGTTTTAGATGAAACTCATTTCAATATTACCTTGGATTGCCCCCTTGTTGTCACATTAACTGGTTGATGATCTTGGTTTTCCCTAATTTTTATGACATTAATCTGATTGCTTGATGGGACCATGTTTGGTATAAGATGTAATGGTATGATGCCATTGATTCCAACATTATCAGTTCGATTATCAGTGGTATCATTCTTCTCAATCATAGAAATATAATGAATAGTGTTGTCATAAATGCAGTTTACAATTTTACCTTTACTGTTTGCAGAAGAAGATTCTCCCTTTTCATAATTTGGTAAAGGATTTTTAAATGCACTATGATCATTGTTCATTTGATGTCCTTCTACATATACCTTCATGTTGTCAATGAAATCTTGAATTAGATGTTTCAACTGCATACACTCATTCATTTTATGTCCTTTGTACTTATGAAAATCATAATAATCTATGTCATTCCACCATGTTTTTTTTACTTTTGGTTCCCAATTTCTTGCTTCAAGTAATGTGATAAGTCCATGTGCAAGAAGTTTTCTCATTGTTGATTCTAGTGTTTTCCCCAATGGCGTGAATCTTCTTCAATTTGATGGTTTTTGATATGATTGTGGTTTATATTCTCCAGTGTTCAGATTATTCTTTTGATTGACATTTTGATTGATGATTTGGTCATTGTTTTTATTATTCTTTGCAGTTGTTGTCATCAAGTTAAATAATATTTTCTCATTTTGTGTTTCATTTGCAGTATCATTGTTACTAGTATTTCTATTCTTTTGCCAAAACTTGGGTTTTTCATTGTTGTTGTAGTGATTCGAGGAGTTTGTATTGTTTGATCCTTCATTGTAATGTTTTATTACCCCTATTTTGACCAAAATATTCTTTGATCTTGAGTCCATTTTCAATTACTTTCTCAAATGTAGGGGGCATTGTAGTTCAAACTTGTAGCTCATGTCATTAGTTAGGTTGTCAATGAATAGTTCCATCTTTTCTTCTTCTGGTATAGCACAAGGATATCTAGTAAACAACCTTCACCATCATTGTAGAAATGAGAGAAATGTTTCACCTTTATTTTGTTTCATATTGTAAAGGTCCTTTTTTACTATCTCATGTTGTATATTATAGGAAAATTGTGACATAAAACTATTGACTAGTTCTTCAAAAGATCAAATTCCTAGTTGTAGTTTAGAGAGCCATTCCATACATTGACCTCCTAAGCTCCTTAGAAATAACCTCATTAGATAAGTTTCATCTTGTGCAAATTCTAAACTCATGGTTCTAAATTCCCTCACATGATCAATTGGATCTGTTTTACCATTTTACTTGTATTTTGGGAATTCACAATGTCTAGGAAATGGTATCATGTCCACACTTGGATCAAAAGGATAAGGAAAAATTTCCTATAATGAGTACCTTTTTGTGGTTCCTTTTTGCATATCTTGAAGTTTTTGTTGCAAGTTCTGCATTTGATGTGTTAGGAAATTCACTTGATCTATGTTTTGTGTGTTTTATGTTTCAGTTTCAACTTTTTAGGTGCTTCTTTTAGTCAATTGATGTCAAAGTCCTTTGGAAGTTTTGTACCTAGTTCAACTAGCATCAAAAAGTATTTTTCCATATCTTCTAAAAAAATTTCCATAAATTTATGGAAATTAGGATCTTGTTGTGTCATTTGGATATCCTCTTGGGTTTTTTCATTTGCATCATTTTGGTGGAATCTATGAAAGGAATTTTCTTCAGCCATGGTATTTGTTATTTTAATTTCTTTTTCTCTAGGTTTTTGTCTTTGTAACCTTGTCAAAATTGGTTTAAAAGTGTTGTTATTTTTACTAAACTTTGATCTTTTTGTTTGGGTGAGTACCAGTAGTGGTGTTAACTTAAGTCAAATAGAATGATAAATTCTATTGATGAGACCAAGTTAAAATATGATTATTGTGTTTTGTTTCATGATTGTGGGATGATGATCCTAATAATGAAACTTAATGTAATAATCAAGAGTTGTGTTTGGTTAATAGGTACTTTAAAATTGCAAGATCTTGGTTTAATTTGAAATAATTTGACTTACAAGGTCTTATTTTTCCAATTTTAAGACACTAGTTGGACTAAGAAAATGTTCCTGTTCTGATAAAAATCTAAATTTCAATGTTAACTGTCTAATTGATGGTAAAATAGCTCTATGGTTTTTCATTATGTGGATGCGCTCTAATAGAACTTAGATACACTAAAATAGAATGTGGATGCACTAGAAGATAGGGTATATGCGCTATCAGACAAGGTAGATGTGTTAAAACAAAGGTTGGTTGTGCCAAGATACTGGTAAATTATGGTGATAGACTATGTAGATGAGATGCAAAATAAGACAAATGCACTGAAATAGTGTTTGTATGTGTTATTTGGATGGAAGATGTGCTAAAATTTTGGATGTATGTGCTAAAACAGAGGTTGGTTGTGCTAAACTAGAAGTTGTCAGTATGTTGACAATTTTGTCTATTTGTTTTGGTTTTTCTTAGTAAAATGATTAATTCCAAGGTGTAATTTTCTAACCAGTGAGCAACGAAGATAGTGGATGGGTATTTTTCTTGTAAATCTTGGATTTTGATGATCTAATTGGATGATACTTTTGAAAATTACTTCACACACTAAAGCCAGATTGTAAATAGTTGTTTCAAATTCTATGCATTGAACATGTAGTGAGTGTTGTAGAATTAGGTCTGATTCTTTCAATTTCCACAAGTTTGACACAAATACAAATAGTTCAAGCACTTTTCTATCTCAAAAGGTAACTTAGAATATCACAGCCCATAGCTTGCAACTATGTCAACTCACACAGCCTTGTCACCCCCTAGAGGGCGCCTATGTTTTTTCCTTTCCCAAGTCTTAACCAAAGTAAAATCCTTCACTTTTGGCTAGGGTATTTGATAGTTATATGGTGAGTTTCTTGGGGGGAAATTCTTCCCTCCCCTGCACCATGATATAAAAGTGTTTAGAAAATGACATAGTTGGATTCTACACTAAAGTTCATAGATAGGGTATCCATTCAGAGTGACAAATGATAAACTCAATCAAGAGACCTCCCAATCTTTAGAGCAAAGATTTTGGGGATGGTTATCTTGCACACTTCTATTGAATTGTGGGTTTCCCCAAATTCACTTTTGATTAGAGTGGGTTGGAAAAATTGGCTTTGGTTTTTCCCATTTAGGTCATTCCCGTAGGGTGAGTACTTTTTCCCACTATGACAAGCCTTCTAAAGGATTTAATAAGGTAGAATAGCAAGTCTATCATTTTGATCACCTAGTTAATGGGAGAGCATAAGCCTATTGCTTTTGAAACACAAAGAACATGGGGTTCAAACTAGTTGATTAATTAAGCTAGACTCACTATCTTAACCAAAGGAAAGAAAATAATCAAATTAAAATTCCTGCAAACATTATTAGTAATTTGCAAGTTTTTGTCTTTGACCAACATAAATGTTTCTAACCATCATCTTTGACAAGCGTATTTTGCACCTGGAAGACAAAAAATAGTGATTAGTCCTTAGGTTTTTAAAATTCTACTAAATTACTTAGATGTGCCACAACAGTTATCATATTCACTAAAACAAAATGTAAATGCGCTATAATAACAGTTCTATGCGCTAAAATAAAAGGTCTATTCGCTAAAAGAAAACTCTCTGTCTAATGAAATAGAAACTCAAATTCATTCGAACAAAGGTCATATGCGCTAGAGTATTTTGTGAATGCACCATAACAGTGCTTGGATACACTAGAAGATCTATTGTATGCACCGTAAAATATCTTGATCGCACTAAAAAAAATACGTCAGAAGCCTGCAAGCATACTTTTCAAGAAAAGATTTTAAGAAAATGGTGTTTTGGGCCCCATAGTGGGCACCAATTTATGAGTTAGTAAAATGTGAGTAAAAGATAATCAACACAACTAGTAAGACATTATATCAATAGATTTAAACTATGATTAATCTAATTTAAAGAAGAATCTACTGAAAGCATCATATTACTCTCTATCTCCAAAGATTTATGAAATCACACGGCTCTCAAATTTTGTAAGCATTTTAATTATTAAAATTATAATCTAGAGAATGAGAATGATGGATTATATGATTGCTAAATGATATGAAAACTATATGATGTAAGAAGCTATGATACTGATTGTTGATAATGAAAGCAATATGTTGTGATATGATAATGAAAACTAGATATTAAGATGTAATCAATGATGAAGAAATGATTATAAACTAAATTATATGCTATTTTATATTTCTATTTACTCAATTGATATTTTTGTAGAGTAAGATTGTAGAAAGTTGGGATCCTTTTCCTGTAGAGAGAGGTTGTATTTATAGATTCCTAGTAGCACATTTGTGAAGGGGCAGCAAAGCAAAGGTCTGGATTTGATATGAAGGATTCAATGGTGAAGGATGAAGAAGCCTGGGAAGATTATGGAGATTGTTCCTCCCCACAAAAACACTCAGCCAGAAGATAGGAAGAATTAATGGAAGAAGATGAAGAAATTTTCCTACAAATTTGTCTCCAATTTGTCCCCAAATTTTCTTGTGAAGATTTGAGTTGAATTAATTAGATATCAAATATCTAATTTGGTAGGTAGATATGATTAGCTATAGAATATATTTCAATTGAATATTTAGATTTATTCAACTTAGGAAAAGAAGATATTTAATTTAATAAAACAAACTATAGAAGTCTATGTTTATCAAATAAATATGTCCAATATGATAATTAAATAAAACAAAGTATGAAACTTGTTTATTTAATTTAGATAAAATGATGTGATTAAGATAGAAGAATTAAATGTGAACTATATAAACAAATATTTCTATTTATTTATAAGTATAGAAATTAAACGTTAATTAATCAAATAAATCGTATTTAATTAATTAGATTATCCAGACCATTTTTAGGTGTATACAATACATACACATTTGTTTGATATACATACACATTTTCTTATGTTTATATGTTTATTTTCATTCAATCCATATGTGCATGTACCTAGATTTGCTTATAATATTTATGTTTATGCTCATCTATCTACATGTACATGTGTTTTCTTATGTTTAAATGTTTATACATTAATCTACATGTGTACATGTACATGTTTAGTACACTCAAGAGTGTTTATACAATCTACGTTTAGATGTTTATTTTCATTCAATATTTGTGCATGTACCTCTTTGCTTATAACATGTTTATGTTTATATATTGAATCTATCTACATGTACATGCGTTTTCTTATGTTTAAATGTTTATATTTATAGATACATGTGTACATGTACATGTTTACACTCAAGAACTTGTTTATAAAAAAATTAAATCTATATTTAGAGAACTCATGTTCTCACATATTTATGATTTATATAGGTTTTAAAACACATGTTAAATGTGCATTAAACACATTAAATTTAAGTAAATAAATAAATAAAATAGATCACACTTGAACCCTACAATGATGGTTACAAATGGGAATACAATCCCTATATGTTTGGTAAATGTACACCAAGGATTCAAATGATTTAATTTATTTTTCAAGTGGAATATCATTAGAATATAGTACTTGCTATAATATTCTCTAAACATAACAAGACATGGGTGAGATAGGAGTTTTATATAGTAAGATGAGGACCTAATCAAAAGTACTACAAGTTACAAGACCTAATATGTACCCCATCAAAATAAATACAAGTACAAAAGAGCTAGATTCTTTAAAAGTTCTATTTAATTTCTATAAAAAGGATACTAATCATCTTTTCACCTTTAAATAGATGGTCATATTAAATAGATATAAACTTTTCAATTGTTGTAACAAGGTTTGCACTTAGTGTACATAACATAAAATTAAGCATTGAATTCTTGAATCAATTTATAATAGATTTTCTATCTATATATGTTCCTTTAAAGCCACAAATAAATTAAATATGTAATGTTCAATTTAAGCTTATGAAAGCATATAATTGAAATTTAGGAAAATTGATTTTAAAAAACTTCACTAGGTTTCAAACAAGTATCGAAAGCATATATATGAGTTTACATGCAAGAAAAAAAGTGAGAGATGATGCTATAATTGGAGCTGAAATTTCAAATGAAATCAAATATTCTTGAACTTAAGAATTCCATTGAACAAATATACATATAATTAGACTTTAGGAAAAATGATTTTAAAAAAGTTCACTAGGTTTCAAACAAGTATTGAAAGCATATATATGAATTTACATGCAAGAAAAAAAAGTGAGAGATGATGCTATAAGTGGAGTTGAAATTAAAAATGAAATCAAAGATTCTTGAACTTAAGAATTTCATGGAACAAATATACATATAATTGGACTTTAGGAAAAATGATTTAAAAAAACCTCAATAGGTTTCAAACAAGTATTGAAAACATATATATGAGTTTACATGCAAGCAAAAAAAAGTGAGAGATGATGCTATAAGTGGAGTTGAAATTTCAAATGAAATAAAAGATTGTTAAACTTAAGAATTCTATGGAACAAATATACATATAATTGGACTTTAGGAAAAATTATTTTAAAAAAGTTCACTAGGTTTCAAACAAGTATTGAAAGCATATATATGAGGTTACATATAAGAAAAAAAGTGAGAGATGATACTATAAGTGGAGTTGAAATTTTAAATGAAATCAAAGATTCATGAACTTAAGAATTCCATGGGACAAATACACATATAATTGTAATTTAGGAAAAATGGTTTTAAGAAACTTCACTAGGTTCACAAATGCAATTGGAAATAGATGATAATGAATTTAGGAAAAATGAGTTTTAAAAACTTATTGCATATGAGTTTACATGCAAGCAAAAAAAGTGAGAGCCGATGAGCTATAAGTGGAGTTTAACTTTCAAATGAAATAAAATATTATTGAACAAGTAAGAATTCCATGAAAAAAAATGTAATTGGAAATATCTACTCAATTTAAGGGTCACAATGTGTTTCAACCACTAATTTGTGTGCAAAAAAATTTAAATACTTGTCATCAAGATATATTATAAGTAACTAAAACAATCTAGAATTCAAACAAGTTACTATAAGTTCTCACTTGAACATGTATACATGTACAAGTGAACTTGAAAATCATGCATATAATCTAACTCAAACATTCAAGTTCAACCTTCTCTTCAATAACATGTAAAATTTTCCAATGACCATCACTATCTAGTCTCCATTTTCTTCATCCACATGCATGTGGAACTGCATGAAGATGTAGGGTAGTAGCAATTATTAGGCTACTATATTGATATGCCTTGTTATCAAGTTGATAGTCAACAAAATGAATCCCATGTTAAACAACTTTGACTTGTTTTAGATATTTCCCTTGCACTACAATAGAACCTACATAGTCAACATGAACCTGAGGTAAGACATGTGCATGTACAAACAACATTTTTCATGTTGAAGGTTTGTACAATATATATACAATTTTTTTAAGGTAATACATACATGTCCACAATGTATATATAAATTTTAAATTCAAACCCACCTATGGGAAATAACATTTCATCACTTGTTTCAAGTTTTGTTAGCTTATTCCTCTCCTCCGTGCAATGCAATAAATAATAGCTAACACCTTATATGTTTCTAGGCTTTGCTATGACTGCAAAAACATCTCCTATACACAAAATTTACACAAAAAATTTCTAAAAAAAATTAGAAATGTCTCTAGACATTAAAGATCATTAAATTTATATATAATATTTAAATTATTGAAAACTTACACATGTATCTTTTCTAACCAATCCTAAAATATGGTCATAATCAATTGAACTCAAAGGAATGTCTTGAAATCTTTCTTCCTCATTTCATCGTATGTTTCTAAAATGTATAGTGGCACCATATCCCATTTACTAGCATATCCAAGTTCTTGGTTGTCATGCATGATATTTTTCCACAATGCACTTAGTGCAAAAACAAGAGTAATTCCTCGTGTGTAATGTCCATCCAAGGTGACTATTTGAACTAATAACAAAATGCAAATATCTTGTTTTGTTTACCCTCTTACATACATGCATTGATCTTCTTTCCACACCTAGATATGTGTACAAAAAAAACTTATGTGAACAAACATGTATATACATATAAATTTTAAATTTAAATAAATTCAAATTTTTGAATATGTAATTTATACATACCCGATATCTCCCAAAACACTCTATGTGGAATGTTTTAGTTTTTTCTTGAAGATGCACCGACCTCCTTTGATGCAAATTTTTTCTTACACCTTTCAACAACATCATGTGCATCGTCTATATGATCTCCCAAATAACTCAATTGATGCTTTCTTAAAGCACGTTTGATGCAAGCTCATGCGCCATCATGCTCACCCTTTCCATGCCCATGCTCAAATAAACTCCAAACATGTGGTATATTATAAATTTTATGATATTTAGATAGTGCATAAGATGCCATGATGATTTTAATTGTGTCGCACATCCATCTGACCATACAAAATGCTTTCCAAATTTTACACCCCTATTTCTCAAATTCTCAAAAAAAATTGTATGCAATATTGTGCAAAAAGTGTGTCATGCTCTTTATCATCACTAATATAAAATTGATATTCTTTCTTAATGGCTCATTATTCATCTATACTCTCAACATCATCCAATTTTGATGGTGCATATTGATAACACACATGAACCATAATAGTGATCTTCTTTAAAAAGTAATATTTTGATTGAATCTCTTTTTGATGTACAAAAGAGTAATTTTTTGCAAAGTCAACTACTGATAGAACTATTCCAAGTGGGAAAGTATCTCTTAATGTTTGAAATTTTTGTGCTTTCCACTTAGAGAAAAAGGAATTTTGTATGTATGGTTGTATCAATTTTTGAAAATATTCCATAAATTTTCTAATAGGAATCTCCTCTTCTACATAGTTTAACCTTGTGGATTCTTTCCCAAAATTTTCTTAAAACTTTACATAATTGTAACTCTTGCAATTTATTTTCTTTGTTAGGCCAGTATCTTTGTTTCTTGAAGTAAATTTAGCCAAATTTCCACATGTTTCACAAAGTTCTTTTATGCAGTTTATTTGAGGCCCATTTTCATGATCACATAACATATCCTTTATGAACAAACTTGCATGTTTAGGAGGAACATTTTGAAAACCATAACTTTCTTCTCTCATCTTCTAAAACACTTGATAGTAGAGATCAAATTCAATATGATAGCGATAACATTTTTTTTTGAATTTTTTTTTATCTTCACATGTAATATGGCTTAAACCTTTCAAACATTATTTTTCAAATCTTTATATGAGGATACTTATTACAAAATTTCATATACATCTCAAGTTGTGTTATGCCTATCCAATTTTTTACATGATTTTCATAAATATTGGGCCCAATCTTGTGTCTCATAACATCTCTAGTATTTGATGATGGACGAGCTTGTTCATTCTAAAAAAATGAGATTAAGTTCCTAACAATTCAATCATATTAGAATGGGGAGCTCTATACATAATTTCCCAATTTTCTTCTAAACTATCATTGAAAACCTTTCTCCTTTTCTCATATTTTATTAGTGTGGTTCTACTACAACCAATTTCAGTCAAAAGTGTAGAAATTTTTCTTTTTCTTGATATATCTTGATTCAAAATAGATGTCAACATCACCCTTCTTGTAGTGGCCTTATCCACTGATCGATATCCCTTCCCAATGGAATGTTTTTCTTCTTATTCGATGTTGAATACCCAACAACTATAATGACTCTTTCAACTCACTACAAAGTAAACATGATAAAAATTGGGTTTCTTCAAGTGTTTCAAGATTATTAAAATGATCATTGATTATTCCATTTATAGATTTAGTCATTGACCTCTTAATCCTATTTGTAGGTTGGTCGCCATAACATTTTAGTTTCTCCATATTCATTTCAAGTAAATGATCTAAATTTCTATAAGAAATTCATTTCCTCTCCTTTTTTGCTAGTTTTATATGATCATCCATACCAGTAGAAGGAAGTGATCCTAACCCCTCTCCAATATGATTTTTTTGAACTTGGGCCTCCTCCCTATCTTCAAGGTCCATGTGTTCTTCAATTGCAAAATCTAGATTTGGCTTGACTTCTACTTGAGAACTTCCTGCTTGTTGAGCCCTTTCTACATGTCACAAAATATTGTGCAAAGAAAGTGAGAGATGATGATATATAAGTGGAGTTGACTATATGAAATCAAATGAAATCAAATATCCTTGAACTTAAGAATTCCATGGAACAAATGCATTTGAAAATATATGATTAGAAATTTTTAGGCTTGAAATGAGTTTAAAACTTCACTAGGTCAAGAACAAGTATTGCATATGAGTTTACATGTGAAATCCAAGAAAGTGAGAGATGATGCTATATTAAGTGGAGTATCTAACTTTTTTCAAATGAAATCAAATATTCTTGAACTTAAGAATTCCATGGAATAAATGCAATGGGAAATAGATGATAAGCAATTTTTAGGATTGAAATGAGTTTAAAACTTCACTTAGAGGTCAAGAACAAGTATTGCATATGATTTTACATACATTAAAGCCAAAAAAGTGGGAGATGATGCTATATTAAGTGGAGTATCTAAATTTTTTCTAAAGAAATCAAAGATTCTTGAACTTAATAATTTCATGGAACAAATGCAATTGGAAATAGATGGTAAGCAATTTTTAGGCTTGAAATGAGTTTAAAACTTTACTTAGAGGTCAAGAACAAGTTTTTCATATTAGTTTACATACATGAAAGCCAAAAAAGTGAGATGATGCTATAAGTGGCGTATCTAACTTTTTTCAAATGAAATCAAAGATTCTTGAACATAAGAATTTCATGGAACAAATGCAATTAAAATAGATGATAAGAAATTTTTAGGCTTGAAATGAGTTTAAAACTTCACTTGGAGGTCAATAACAAGTATTGCATATGAGTTTACATGTGCAAGCCAAAAATGTGAGAGATGATGCTATAAGTGGAGTATCTAACTTTCTTCATTTTAATGAAATCAAAGATTCTTGAAATTAAGAATTACATGGAACAAATGCAATTGGAAATAGCTAATAAACAATTTTTAGGCTTGAAATGAGTTGAAAAATTCACTCTAGGTCAAGAAAAAGTGTATTACATGATTTTTACATGTGCAAATAAAAAGTGAGAGATGATGCCAAGCGTGGGTATCTAACTCTTTTCTTTTTAATGAAATCAAAATTCTCAAACTTAAGAATTCCATGGAACAAATTCAATTGGGAAATAGATGATAATCAATTTTAGGCTTGAAATGAGTTTAAAACTTCACTAGGTCAAGAACACTTGTATTGCATATGATTTTACATGTGCAAGCCAAAATGTGAGAGATGATGTTATAAGTGGAGTATCTAACTTTCTTCATTTTAATGAAATCAAGATTCTTGAACTTGAGAATTCCATGGAACAAATGCAATTGGAAATAGATGATAAGCAATTTTTAGGCTTGAAATGAGTTTAAAACTTCACTAGGTCAAGAACAAGTATCAAGCATATGAGTTTACATGTGCAAGCCAAAAAAGTGAGAGAGAGATGATTATATAAGTGGAGTATCTAATTTTTTCAAATGAAATCAAATATTCTTGAACTTAAGAATTACATGGAAAAAATGCAATTGGAAATAGATGATAAGCAATTTTTAGGCTTGAAATGAGTTTAAAACTTCACTAGGTCAAGAACAAGTATTGCATATGAGTTTACATGTGCAAGCCAAAAAAGTGTAGATGATGCTATAAGTGGAGTATCTCACTTTTTTCATTTTAATGAAATCAAAGCTTCTTGAACTTAAGAATTCCATTGAACAAATGCAATTGGAAATAGATGATAAGTAATTTTTAGGCTTGAAATGAGTTTAAAACTTCACTATGTCAAGAACAAGTATCAAGCATATGAGTTTACATGTGCAAGCCAAAAAAGGGAGAGATTATGCTATAAGTGGAGTAATTAAGGCTTGAAATGAGTTAAAAACTTCACTATGCCAAGAACAAGTATCAAGCATATGAGTTTACATGTGCATGCCAATAAAGGGAGAGACGATGCTATAAGTGGAGTATCTAACTTTTTAAAAATGAAATCAAAGATTCTTGAACTTAAGAATTCCATGGAACAAATTCAATTCAAAATAGATGATAAGAAATTTTTAGGCTTGGAATGAGTTTAAAACTTCACTAGATCAAGAACAAGTATGGCATATGAGTTTACATGTGCAAGCCAAGAAAGTGAGAGATGATATAAGTGGAGTATCTAACTTTTTTCAAATGAAATCAAAGATTCTTGAACTTGAGAATTCCATGGAACAAATGCAATTGGAAATAGTTGATAAGAAATTTTTAGGCTTGAAATGAGTTTGAAACTTCACTAGAGGTCAAGAACAAGTATTACTTATGAGTTTACATGTGTAAGCCAAGAAATTGGGAGATGATGCACTATAAGTGGAGTATCTAATTTGTTTTCATTTGAATGAAATCAAAGATTCTTGAACTTAAGATTTACATGGAACAAATGGGTTGTTCCATCTCTTCAATGAAATATGCAAATCAACAAATGCAAATTATAAAATGCTCCTGGACAATTGGGATTTGTGGACTCAATTCATCTCTCATATAATGCTCTAGATCGATATTCATTATGTGAAATAAAAATGTAGATGTTTGGTACTTTTGAAACTCTTATTCCATTCTTCCTAAGGGTTCATAAAGATCATAAGTCTGATTATAGCATCATATGGTAGTTTATGAGAGCCCTAGACAATTTTGTGTTAATATATGGCATGCTTATATAATATAACATAGCTCTTGCAATAGTGCCTAATTTATCTAATATTTAATTTTATTTTGTACAACAAAACATAATGTACATATTAGACGAGCTACTGGTGAACAATAATGATAACTACTAATGGTAGTTTGTGCAATGAATTAAGAATGCATTTAATCATTTAAATAACATGAGGAATTCTTGTATGTAAGCCACCTATGATAGCTTAAATTTATCACATTCCTATTGATCCTTGAGGAAAAAAATCCTCAACCATGGAGATATTGAAAACCTATATAGCATGAACCACATAGATTCTAAACCAAGTTCCAAAATCCTTATTTGTGGAGATAGAGAATGTTGAATTTTTGTGGAGTATTTGTCAGGGGAAGAGGACGGTTTGTGTTAGAAAGAAATAGTAGTTGATGCATGGAGAAAAGGGGATGCAACCAATAGTTTGTTGGTAGTGTGTTTGAAAGTTGGGGTTTTATGTTGAGTACAACGTTTGCAATTGGCTACTGTACATGGTGGAAGAATGGTTTTCTTTGTCACTGGTTGATGACCGTGAGAAACGTTGTGGTTGTTGTTTTTGTGTTTTGTTTCAAAGCAATAGAAATGAAGCATTGTTGATGGCGTGATAACTTATATTGTTGTTTTTGTTTTCCTAAATGTAGACAAGATTTCTTATGTTGCTATCACCATACTTTGTAAATATTTTTGTATCTTGTAACCTCCAATGCATTGTCTATCAAAAATTTTAGTTACCTATTGTGTCTTTGAATGACGTGGAAATAAGAGGAAAAGGTTACATGATGTAGAGGAATCATATAATTAATTGAAGATTTGTTATTGATAACAATAAGCTATGCGAGGAGTTGAGAAAGGAAGGAGCGATGTCAGGAGATATAGAAAGTTATATCTTTTTCACCAATTATTTGTAAATTGGTTTGTCATAGATTTGATGTCATTTAGAGATTGAATCGATAGGATGTGGCAAATTTCTGCTTAATTATGCTCATTTTATGATTTTGATATTTAGAATTTTTGGGAAGAAAGTTGCCTCTATTTATTGTATGATTTTGTGAGCATAAGTGTATGTTTAAATAGAGGGTTTTCATGCTTTGTCATCACTAATCTTCTAATGGTTCAAGAAGGCTCTTAATATCTTGGGATTGAGATAATTTATATCTTCACTATTAGTTGAAAGTCAATTATTGCAATTATAAATAACTAACATGGCATTCCATGCTTGAAAAGTTAGAAGTAAAAATTATTTTCTTATTTCTATCACATTAATATTTTGTAGTGATTTCAATTGTAAGTTCTCAAGTAAGTGTACATGAATATTCTTCTCCATTTGCATAGATAACTTATGGGCATATAGACACCTAGAAGAATTGTATCTTAGAACATCACTAGGATCTCCTACTTGTTCATAATTCAATGGGAGAGGAGTAACACCCATAGGCTATGACTTTGTTAGCTCCTACTTGTTCCTAGTACTTCATGGATAAGTGTATTTTCTAGTATAGGCATTTTAATTGAATGGAAGATAGTGTGTGAAAATAACAATCTTTTCTTAAGCAATATTCCACTCAATCATGAACATACTTGGAGGTGTGAATGTTGAAGGAGCTTGAACTATGGGAAAAAAAACCCACTACATTCCACACACAAATCCTATACATAGTCTTCTAAGGTTTTTTAATCAAATGATTCAACATAAAGCACATGTAGAATTCTACCAATGTCATTTAAGTTTTATAAATTAATTGAAAAAAAAAAAAACATCTAAAGTATTTTGACAACTCACAAAATATGAGAATATTTTTAATTTTTTTTTTAAATAAAAACTTTCCAACTCTTTGTGTGATATCCTTGAGTTTTACCTATTCTAAATGTGCAAAAACAACCAAAATTCAATGGAAAAACACAAAAAAAAACCTCAAAAGATTAGCCTAAAGAATGATAAAGCAAAGAAATAAGTTAAAATGAAGATTGTAAGACGATTATACCTTCTTTGCTATTGAAATTCCTTGGTTGGCCCTTGATTTGGATTGTTTTGTATGCTTCTTAGATGACTATTGATATAGCTAAAAGAAAGATTATCTAGATGGTGGGATGCAAATGCAAATGGCTAAAATGGATGGCTAGATGAGAGAAAAATACTTGTAAAATAAGTGCACAAAATGACAACATAAGATTGCACTATGCCGAATTGTTTTAAATGCCTTAGAGGGGGGTATTTATAGAGAAATTTGAATTATCTAGAAAATTAAATAGTTGAGATTGAGCCACCAAGGCCAAGATGAAGGGCTATGGTGAATTAATGACTCACAAGCCCTCACATCTTATGTAGTGCCCCTCCATTCTCCTAGTGGATGTGCAGGAAGTTTGGCTTTAGAACTTGGAGATGAAAGTAAAATAATAGAAACATTTAAAGGTATATAATAATGATGTTAAATAGTTGATATTGTATATTATGAATTTATAGACTAAGTAAAAATGTTAGGAAATGATTTATTATGTGTTCAAGGATATATTTATCATGATGTGTGTGTTCAGATATGACCATTACTACGATGTATGTTATTGACATATTGATGTGATGAAAGTGTTTTGTTACCTTTGGGGTTTTCACTTGATTCTAATATATTATCATTATGTTGTCATATTATTATAATTTTGATTATGGTTATCTTTATTATTATAAAATATACTAATTTGTGTTCAAGCTTTGTGGTTGCAAGATGGGGCATGAGCTTCTATTAGTGTTTTGGTGAGTATGATGCATATTGTTATGTTATTATTATTATGCAGAGATTTACTTGGATAACTGAGTGATACAGTAGTATGTTTGTTAGAATAAGTGGAAAGGGTGGCATCGTACCATTAGACATATGAAAGACATACGAGAATGAGATACGATTGCTAGAGCTTCTTTCTTAGTGTTTCGGCTATTATGCACATGTGCTCTAATTTGTATGTTTAAGTGAACAGGTACTAGGCTACGTCTCTACCTAAATTAGCAGGTCTGAGCGTGCCTCTAATCCCAATGGTGGTTGAGGAGATAACATCTAGGCCCAAATTATAACCTAACCCTAGCCATTATTCTCAATTAGAGACAATTGATGAAGAATGTGTTAACTTTTTTGGGTTTTCATGAGACAATGTCCGATCTCCTTTACCTTATGTTTGGAGTGTTGTATTTATTTGATTGTTTCTTATGTGAAATATGATTGTTTGATTTTGTTGTCTAACCTTAGTTTTAGATCCTAATCTATTGGTATTAAACCCTGTGGTTAGTTGCGTTGTTATGATTGTGATTAGTGTTATTTATCTTTTGATGTGAATGTTGCTCTTTCATGTGAAGTTATTTTATGATTTATATTTTACCTTAGTTTGTGAGTTATTTGAGTGAAGTTAGATATTGAATCTATTATATTTATTGCTATATTTTTATTAATGTGTTTGAGGTGATATAATATTATCCATAAGTGACATTTATTTATGTTATTATTTTGAGGAATAATTAGTTAATTATTGTTTATTATTATCATTATCTGGTATTTGGTTATTGTTTATTGAGTAATATTTATTTTACTTTTGTTTGGATGTAATTTTTGCATTATTAGTCACTTGATTCATTTTATTAAAATGGTCACTTAATTTATGTTTTATGAAGTCTTTATGTAGTTTTAATGATTTAAAATATTACCTATGTGATAACTTTATGGGTGAGAGGTATTTTTATTTTATAAAATTATGTTTTGAGAGTCCAGAACCCACCCTAATTACTCCATTATGAAAAGTGACGAAAATGGAAGTTAAAAGGGTGGCTGGAAAGTTGTCTTTTGGTCTTTTGGGTTCTGAAAATATTCTCTTTATTTGGGAGGAGAAAAAAATGGTTTCCTCTTTGTTAGGTTATTCTGTTTTGGTGTGCATGTTGGATTTAGATTTTTTTTGAGAGATTTTTCTATGCTTGCAAAGAGGAAGGAGCAATGAGAAATTTGTGGAATTTGAGAGTTTTGAAAGTTGAAAACTTTGGAGCTCAGCATCAAATTTTTGATTTTCAAGCGTTGGATCTAGGTTGGATTTTCAGATCTTGTGTTAAAAATTTCTTTTGTATGCATGAATGATTTGATTGATTTATTTCTTTTAATTTTTGAAAATAAATATTGGATAGTTTTATTTCTATGTGTGAATGAAATATTTATTTATTCTATAATAAAAATTAATACATATTTGTGTTCTTGTTTTTTACCAGTAAAAGGGTCTGATTGCGTTGCCTATAAATCTAAATTTGCAAACTGGGTTGGTGAATTTTTTTAAGAGTTTTTTTATCTCTTTGTCGTTTAAATTCTGTCAAAACATTTTAGAAACCCAGATCATAGTTTGTGAGATATGGTTGAAACACGAGACTGCTATCAAGTTGCTCCTCTATGACTGCAAATATCTTTATTTCTCTCTGTAACCACTTAAAGAAAGATTGAGATTTTAAATTTATAGGGGTTTGAAATAGCTTAAATTAATTTTAATATATATTTTTTTATATTTTATTTTGGATAAAATCTGGTTGTTAAGTTACTCATTTTGTCATTTGACTGTAATCGAGTATTGCCGAAAAAGGGGTTTTATGGAATCTGTCTGTTATTTTGTATTTTATGAAATTATTATTCATTTTTAGTCAATTTCTTTTATGTTGCTAAGTAGTCGACGTCTAAATCTGAAATGGGTATTTTACAGATTTTGATTTCGAGTTGATATGACTATTTTATGGCTGTTTTATTGTTAACAAATTTGACTGTTGTCAAGTGAGAATTAGTTTAGTTTTCAAAATTGTATTTGAGGGTATAACTATATTCTTTGATTTGTATTGTGTTGTACTATTTTTATTTAATTGTGTTTACTATTTTCATATTATAAATCCCTTCATATTTTTAAAATCTTGTATTAAAGCTTCTGTATTTATAAAGATCAATTATGTCAGGGATGTGCATTGATGGTCTTTTGTGTTAATCCACTTGGTCCCTTAGCGGGGTGTTACATCTGGTATCAGATCCAGTGTTGTAGCACTAAGATCTTTGGTTAATATTATTGCCCATATCTTGTTATAGTAACTTTTCTTATGCATGTGCTGATGAATGTTTGATGTGTGACTAAAAAGTCGTAGGAACCCTTGTGTTAGATACCTTGTTTTAATCTATACACTTAGATGAGACGTTAGATAGAGGATTATACACTTTGTGTATTCTCTTGTTGGATGTGATTCCTTATATGTTTGTAACTATTATTTTTTTTCTTGTGTGACCT
This sequence comes from Sequoia sempervirens, assembly GCA_007258455.2. Classification (NCBI taxonomy): domain Eukaryota; kingdom Viridiplantae; phylum Streptophyta; class Pinopsida; order Cupressales; family Cupressaceae; genus Sequoia; species Sequoia sempervirens. The sequence goes on along the minus strand of VDFB02297167.1, from coordinate 41,429 downwards.
TGTTTCATTTCCATGACTTTTAGTTTCTTAAAAATGTAAATTTAATCTTGGAATGTATTGGTGAGTTTAGATTAATTAGTTAACAAGTTGGCATATAAATTATTTTTGTTTGACTAAATGTGCATTATAATAAGATGTTATTTGGTGTAGTTAGGTTTCTTATGTGGTTTTATGCAAGTGTTTAAGAGTGCATATTATGTAATTAATAAAGAAGTCCTGACTTATGTATGTCATCTATTCGTGTGTTTTTCTATGTTTTGTAGGAGTGTTTACACCCATATGTTGTTTAGTGCATTTTCATAACATTAAGAATATATTGCATGTAAAATGGTTCTTAGAATAAATTAAGGAAAATATGTAGGTGGTTTATAAATGAATTATTGTCGATATTTTGTGATCGTTATAATACATGTTGAGTGATGTAATGGAATCTTAACTTTGTTTTTAGCTATGTTTATAAATGGAAAACTTGTCTATGAGTGGTACTTAAAATTTGGGTAGAAGGTGTGACTTATTTTTCCTTTGTATAGATGCTTTGTTTGGAAATATTGCATTTGCAAATTGCTTGCATTAAATTAAATTATTTTGTTTCTTCATCCTAACCCACATACAATTAATATAAAAAAAAAAGGGGTATTAAACAACATTATAATAGAAAATCATTTAGGTTTTAAACTTGTATGCTTAAACCTTGACTATGAATCAAAGAAATTATATTTGAATTTACTTGAGTGGTGGACTATATATTCTCTTGAAATTGTACTCCTTATTTATGGTTCATGCATAAAAGATAAATTATGAATGAGGCTGAGTGTAGTTGCTAGGTATTTAATCTATGTATTTGAAAATAAATTTATGTGAATAAGTTTGCATCATATGATATGATATGTTTTTATTGGAAATGACTACTTTTGTGGAATAAATAAGATGCTAGTGCATATAACTAAATTTCTATTTTGAAAAATTATGATGATTGTATTGGTATTTGGACACCTTGGTTGTTATGTATAGTTGAAACTTATAACGCAATGTCTCCCCTTTCTTACTTTTTTATATATAGAAAAGATTTATCCATTGGATGTCTTGCATGTCAAATTATTATGTGGGGGTAACATGTGAAACAATTAAACTTAGGTATCAGATATGGATGTTTGAGTAGGCATAATCACTATGCAAATATTTAGTGTTACTTGTATTGGCCTGAGAGAAAGTTTGAGAGAATGTGGGATTGTGTTTAAAAAAAAAAAAAAAACAAATATGTGAGGTCCTTTTGTTATGTGAAAATTTGAATAACTTGTGTATAACTAGTTGAACTCTGGATACACGAATAATAGTGTGGAAGTATTAATGATTCTTAGATGCATTTAAAAATTTATGCTATTTATGTAAAATTCTTAGTGTGGAGGAAAAAAAATCAGTTTGCATATGCATATGTTATAAAGATAAAATGTTATGTCGAATGAATAAAAGTGAATGCAAACTTGTTTAATGGAGTTGATAAGTGATCACGATAATCTTGACATTAACATATCAACATCATGTGATATATGGAAAAGAGTAGAGTGAAAGAAAAGATGATAAAAGGTTATTGACATATGTAATGATATGAATCACATAGATTATGGAAGTAAATGTTCTCATAGAATTGTGTATGTAATTTTATCCCTTGTAAATGTGAGAATCCAGTAACTGTGCATTGGTTGAGTGTTGTGAATACCCCGTACTTGCTTTGTGTGCCCATGGGATGGTGATACTGTGTACCCACCTATGGAAAAAATTATGTATTTGTTGGTGTGGGATTAACCATACCTTTATGTGTTCTTATATGTTTGTTACCTGATTGAGGGCCAACCCACATGTGATTGAAGTTTATATATGAGTAGCCAAAAGATAGTTTCACAGATTCTTATCTTTTGGTTCTCCAGTCCCTCAATCCGTGAAGGGCTAGTAGTAGCCACAAAATTCCTTAGGCGGAGTGTGCAGTGTATGAATAATGCAACGCAGAGCAGTCTTAGCTCAACCGATCCCGAGACAACGTACTCACTACTTCCCCTTATGATGGATCAAGGTACTTGATCCATATGTGTGAGCCTAATCCCCATAGTTTTGAGTATAGCAACATTGGTTTGTTAGTATTTTTCTGGCCGTCCATAGGGACGTTGAGCTGACACTAGCAAGTCAATCTCGTCTGTACAAGAGGTGAAGCTCGAGTAGCCTCATATTGATATACTTATATATGTATTATATATACCGTATTTGCACATGTTCTGACATGATGCAATGGATATGATGCCACACCCCACTGATGTTCCGACATAGTGCTGGTGATGATGCCGTGTTGCTGATGGTAGCGAGCTGGGCTCGAGGACACGATGCCACATGCATAGACACGTGAAGGTGCACTATGAGATTTTGTTATGATAGCCTACTTGTTTGATGAGCGTAATGGGGTCTCACACACTTGTAGAGGGAATACTCATGTTTGCTTTCGACATTGTTTAGGTTGGTTAGCATATGGGTATGTCCTAGCCATGTATACCTCTGGCTACGATGAGTACTTGCATGTGCTTTCTCCACGAGGTATCGCTATGCGGGGTGTGTCTAGCACGTGCCTATTTTTGTGGAGCCACAGACACACTGCCATGCGGCATACGACCAGTGCGTGCCTTCTCCGGCTGGTGTATGACCATGCCGCACTGAGATGCGATGCAAGATGGGGGCCGGGGTGCACAATCCCATGTGGATAGCCAAGGAGTGCGAGGGCCACTTGGCTAGTCCATGCCGCGTGACGACGCGAAGCAGAGTGTAGCCAAGGAGCACACTCTTGGACATGTGGATGGCGTGCTTATTCCGCACCACATGGGGGCTATTATATAGTCGGACGTTGTTCCCTCCTTCCTCGTTTGGTGGCTAGTATCTAGTCACACAGTGTTGTATAGTGCAATTTTTAAGATTGTGAACTTTCTTTATAATTATTGATGATTTTCTAGTGATTGTGAAGGTCGACACCTTGTTTATATTTGATTGTGATGGTTTAGCCACACTTTGTGATCTTATTTGCTTGTAGCCCTCGTGGTTACATTTGATTTAGTGTTGAAGTTGTGCACATTTATTTCTTTATTGTTGAGATTGAACTTTTGTTTTTTTTATTTATGACTTTGGTGGCTAAACTAATTTATCCTTATTATTTTCGATGTGTAGGAAGTTTGGCTTTGGAACTTGGAAATGAAAGTAAAATAATAGAAACATTTAAAGGTATATGCTAATAATGTTAAACAATTGATATTGCATATCATGAATTTATAGACTAAGTAAAAATGTTAGGAAATAATTTATTATATGTGTTCAAGGATATATTTATCATGATGTGTGTGTTCAGATATGACTATTGCTACGATGTATGTTATTGACATATTGATGTGATGAAAGTGTTTTGTTACCTTTGGGGTTTTCACTTGATTCTAATATATTATCATTGTGTTGTCATATTATTATAATTTTGATTATGGTTATCTTTATTATCATAAAATATACTAATTTGTGTTCAAGCTTTGTGGTTGCAAGATGGGGCATGAGCTTCTATTAGTGTTTTGGTGAGTATGATGCATATTGTTATGTTATTGTTATTATGTAGAGATTTACTTAGATAACTGAGTGATACAGTAGTATGTTTGTTAGGATAAGTGGAAAAGGTGGCATCGTACTATTGGACGTATGAGAGACATACGGGAATGAGATACGATTGCTAGAGCTTCTTTCCTAGTGCTTCGACTATTATGCACATGTGCTCTAATTTGTATGTTTAAGTGAACAGGTACTAGGCTACGTCTCTACCTAAATTAGCAGGTCTGAGCATGCCTTTAATCCCAATGGTGGTTGAGGAGATAACATCTAGGCCCAAATTATAACCTAACCCTAGCCATTATTCTCAATTAGAGACAATTGATGAAGAATGTGTTAACTTTTTCGGATTGTCATGAGACAATGTCCGATCTCCTTTACCCTATGTTTGGAGTGTTGCATTTATTCGATTATTTCTTATGTGAAATATGATTGTTTAATTTTATTGTCTATCCTTAGTTTTAGATCCCAACCTATTGGTGTTAAACCTTGTGGTTAGTTATGTTGTTATGATTGTGATTAGTGTTATTTATCTTTTGATGTGAATGTTGCTCTTTCATGTGAAGTTATTTTATGATTTATATTTTACTTTAGTTTATGAGTTATTTGAGTGAAGTTAGATATTGAATCTATTATATTTATTGCTATGATTTTTATTAATGTGTTTGAAGTGTGATATAATATTATCCACAAGTGATATTTATTTATGTTATATTTTATTATGTTATTATTTTGAGGAATAATTAGTTAATTATTGTTTATTATTATCATTATTTGGTATTAGGTTATTGTTTATTGAGTAATATTTGTTTTACTTTTGTTTGGATGTAATTTTTGCATTATTAGTCACTTGATTCATTTTATTAAAATGGTCACTTAATTTATGTTTTATGAAGTATTTATGTGGTTTTAATAATTTAAAATATTACCTATGTGATAACTTTATGGGTGAGAGGCATTTTTATTTTATAAAATTATGTTTTGAGAGTCCAGAACCCACCCTAATTACTCCATTATGAAAGATGACGAAAATGGAAGTTAAAAGGGTGGCTAGGAGGTTGTCTTTTGGTCTTTTGGGTTCTGGAATTGTTCTCTTTACTTGGGAGGAGAAAAAAATGGTTTCCTCTCTGTTGGGTTATTCTGTTTTGGCGTGCATGTTGGATTTAAATTTTTTTCGAGAGATATTTTTCCATGCTTGCAAAGAGGAAGGAGCAGTGAAAAAATTTGTGGAATTTGAGGGTTTTGAAAATTGAAAACTTTGGAGCTCAGCATCAAATTTCTGATTCCCAAGTGTTGGATCTAGATTAGATTTTCATATTTTGTGTTAAAAATTTCTTTTGTATGCATGAATGATTTGATTGATTTATTTCTTTTAATTTTTAAAAATAAATATTGGATAGTTTTATTTCTATGTGTGAATGAAATATTTATTTATTCTACAATAAAAATTAATACATTTTTGTGTTCTTATTTTTTACCAGTAAAAGGGTCTGATTGCGTTGTCTATAAATCTAAATTTACAAACTACGATGGTGAGATTTTTAAAGGGTTTTTTCATCTCGTTGTCGTTTAAATTTTATCCAAAAAATTTAGAAACCTAGATCATAGTTTGTGAGATATGGTTGAAACACGAGACTGCTATCAAGTTGCTCCTCTATGACTGCAAATATCTTTATTTCTCCCTGTAACCAGCCAAAGAAAAATTAAGATTTTAAATTTATAGGGGTTTGAAATAGCTTAAATTAATTTTAATATTCCTTTTTTTATATTTTATTTTGGATAAAATTTGGTTATTAAGTTACTCATTTTGTCATTTAACTATAATCGAGTATTACCGAAAAGATGGTTTTATGGAATCTGTCTGTTGTTTTGCATTTTATAAAATTATTATTCATTTTTAGTCAATTTATTTCATGTTGCTGAGTAGTCAACGTCTAAATTTGAAATAGGTATTTTACAGATTTTGATTTTGAATTGATATGACTATTTTATGGCTGTTTTATTGTTAACAGATTTGACTGTTGTCAAGTGAAAATTAGTTTAGTTTTAAAAATTGTATTTGAAGGTATAACTATATTCTTTGATCTGTATTGTGTTGTACCATTTTTATTTAATTGTGTTTACTATTTTTATGTTATAAATTCTTTCATATTTGTGAGATCTTGTATTGAAGCTTCTGTATTTATAAAGATCAATTATGTCAGGGATGTGCATTGAAAGTCTTTTGTGTTAATCCACTTGGTCCCTTAGTAGGGCATTACATCTTGATATGTGGAATGTGAAATATCCAAGGATAAGATGATGTGGAAGTGAAGTGGAAGGGAGGTACATTATGTGTAAGAAGGAAATGTACCTTGGAAGTACATTGGGGGATGAGAAGAATCTTGGGTGAATAAATGTGAATTAAAAATTCACATGCTTGGAAGAATCCCATAGACAAGACAAGGTTCCAAAAAAGGAAGGACTTGTCTACATGTGACTTGATGTGACAAGTCAAATGTTCTAGAAGTTGCATGGGGATAAGATGAGCCTTGAAATGATAAAATGTCAATTAAAAATTAACATGGGGAGGAGAGAGACCTAGGATGAATAAATATGAATTAAAAATTCATATGGGAAAAAGGGTCAATGCCAAGAAAAGAAAATGAAAAGGTTGACTAAAAAGGGATGCTAAGTGTAGCTAATGGCTTTGATTAAGGTTGTGAAAACACATAATTAGGATAATTAATAGAAGATCAGAAGCAAGTGGAAAATGTAGGAGGATGTGACATTAATCCTTGATTAAAAGGATGCACATCCTAATCATGAATTAATTAATTAATCCAGATTAGAAAGGGATTATGGAGGATGTGACACAAAGAGAAAAATGAAGAATTTAAAATTGATTTCATTCAAAAAGGTCAAATGACTAAATTAAATAAATTGATATATTTATTTAACTTAGAGAGGAAAAGGTGCAAGGTAAAGAATTTAATTGTTAAATTAAATACTTTAAGGACCTTGAACAGAAAGTGCATAATTAATTAAATAAATTAATATTGACGGAATGGATGAATAAAGAGGTGAATTTGATCGTATGGGAGAAATCAAAATTAGATGTCTACATTTTTCCCCTCTTTGAAATATTGTTAGAATAACAGTGTTTCAAAGAAAAATAAAATGCAGATGACGAAGGAAGTGATAGGGTTTGATGCCCTAGCATGAAAGAGGTTGAATGCTTTTTCCAAGTAGAGGGAAGTGACAGGGGACACCCCAGTCTTGTGAGAGAAGGATCATGGCAGAGGAATGGAGAGAAATGATAGGGTATGCCCCTTCGAGAAGGCAGATGGGGAAGGAAAAGGTGTCCCGGGTGACTTCTCAAAACTATAACATGGTATTTGTCATTGAAAAGAGAACAAAAAATTGAGAAGATTGGCATTTGAACGGAGTCAATTAGATGCACAATTTGAAAATGATGGCTTTGGGAAGTTAGGGACCTGGGGCACTTCCACCCTAGTGAGGGCTAGGGCATATCTGCCTTGGCCCGATCGGGGTGACTTCTCAAAATTATGACATGGTATATGTCATTGGAAAGAGCACAAAAAATTGAGAAGATTGGGATTTGAATTGAGTCAATTGGACACACAATTTGCAAATGGTGGCTTCGGGAAGTTAGGGCCCTAAGGTGCTTCCACCCTGGCGAGGGTTGAGGCATATTTGCCTCGACCTAGGGCAACTTCTCAAAAGTATGACATGTTATATGCCATTGGAAAGAGCATGAAAATTTGAGAAGATTGGTGTTTGAACAAAGTCAATCAGATTCACAATTTACAAATGGTGGCTCTGGGAAGTTAGGGGCCTGGAGTGCCTTTGCCTCGTCGTGAGGGCGCTTCTACCTCGGCAAGGGCTAGGAAGTATCTGCCCTGGCTCAGGGTGACTTTCACCTTGCCATGGGGGTGCATCAGCTCTGCCTTGGGGGTGCTTCTGCCTCAGCGTGGGGGCGCATCTGCGTCGGCACGGGGACGCACCCACCCCTACGCATGGAGGTATGGGAGATAAATGGGATATGATGGTAGGATGTGGAAGATAGGTGGGATGGAGGGGATGAATGAAGATGACATATAGCAGGAAGATGGGTGTATAGTTGGAAGCATAGCAGATGGAGGGAATACATATCAGGAAGCTACCCCCAAGTGTAGAAAATGTCGGATGGGGATTTACGCATAATGCCTATTTGCCAGGTTTTTATCATGGTACTTATCCAAGGGGCTTGTTTGCCAATTTTTCACCATTGGAAAAATTATTTCTCTTTACTTTTTTTTTTTTGGATTTTTTTTGGATTTTTGTGGATTTTTTTACTTTTTTGGATTTTGAATTTTTGGATATCATGCAAAAGGAGATGGATAAGGATAGGGAGGTGGATAAGCAGATTCATAAGACATATGATAAGGAGGTGGATGAAGGACTTAAGCATCAAGTTCCATACAAGGTGTTAAGAGCCCATGTTTGAAGTGACTATTCGATGTTGGTACAATATTATTAAGATAAATGGATTATGCAAGAGGATGAATTAGAGGGATTTGATGGGGGAGGTATGTGGGATAATGGATGAGGGGTTGGAAAGGGTATGGATAGAATGATGGGGTAGGTGTGTGATAAGGTGGCGAGTTCAAGACCAACATTGGCACATACGGTGATGGATGTGAAATGATAAGATGATTAATAGATGGAGAATGCGGGGATAATGGACGAGATGGGATAGTGAATTTCGGGACATAGGGACCCAAAACTGATTTAGGAGAGGGTGGATGAAAATGATTAGCTTTTGGATTATTAAATTTGTATGTTATTATAGATTTTTCATTTGAATGTGTTGCATCTTTTTTCTTTTGGATCCACATTGTTTTGATCTTTTCTTTGGTGGACCTTTCTAGGCTACATATTTGATTTTGATTTTGGATTTTTTTTTTAATTTTCTTCAACATGTTGTTTAGAGGGGAAATGAGAAGCTTTAGATTCATGTGGATGTTTAGATTGATGCATTTTTATTTTGGCATCCAAAGTGCTTTTAATAGAAATGGGACAGGTGTAAGGAGAAGGATGGTGTGGAATGATAGTGGTAGGATCTTGAGGATTATATGTGGATGGAGGATGTGTGGGTATGTGACTTTGTTGATCCTCACTATGGGATATGCGAGTGGGATGTTTATGATGGGTGATATGGATAGGTGATGGATGGACAAAAGGATAAATAGGACAAGATAGAGGAGGTGATTTTGGGATATAAGGGCCCAAAATGGACTTAGGACCTCGAGAAGACATGGACGGGGTAGATGGAGGATGGGAGATGGTGGATGGAGGGATGTAAGGACCCAAGATGGATGGAGTAGATGAAGGATGGGAGATGGTGGATGGAGGGATGTAAGGACCCAATATGGATGGATCAGATGAAGGAGGATTATGGATGGTTGTTTTGAGGTGATATGATGGAGGAGGAGGGATGGTAGCAAATGATCTGGTGGAGCAATGGGAAGAGCCAATATTTCTTGTGGAAGAGGCTCGTTTAGGATGTTTAGAAGTTGTACCAACATCTTTAGATTGTGAGTTTTGAGAAATAGGTCCAAGACCTTGCATGTAAAGTTTTTCTTTGACCTGGATGGGCTCTAGAATACCTTGCTCATGAAGGCCTAAACCTTTTCCTTGATAGTTCATTTTCTTGAACATTCGATCCATGATAGGATTTTTGTTATTCTAGAAGAATGATGCAAGTCCATAATTAGGTGGGGGAGGATGGGTGGTATATATGTTGTTTTTTTCTTTTGCAAGGAGACCACCATGGAAGAATGTGAGATTACCAAGGGGATATACAAGTGGTGAGGGGATAATAGGTTTAGGCAATGGTGGAGGATCAAGAAATGGAGATGAGGGGATAATAGCATCTTGATCAGGACAAGGGAGTGGTAAGGAATCAAGAGAGGGATTAGGTGACATGATAGGATCTAGATTTGTGGTAGCAGGTGATGGAGATGGAGATAAGGGCTCACAAGAGAGAAGGGGATCATGGGATGAAAAATATGGGAGATTATGACATTGAGATGGGCTAGATGGGATTGCAAGATCTTGATGTGGAGGAGGGGATATGGTGGTATGCTTTGAATCAAAATCTTGGCATGACTCATCTTGTGTGGGTGACAAGATAACAAAGTGTTGGAGGGACACTTCAAGTGAGGGAGACGAAAGTATGGAGGATTCATGAGGTTCATGGAAATGGGTTTCACTATTACTAGAAGTGGGAGGAGTGGATTGGATTTGGGTATCTTCGATGGAATGGGTGGATCTAGGAGTAGAGGGAGTGGATTGGATTTGGGTGCCTTCAATGTATTCAGTGGATCTTAGAGTAGGAGATGGGGGTTCAATGGATTTAGAGGGTTCGATGGTTTGAGTGGTGCTAGGGGTGGTAGCATCAATGATAGGTGTGGGATGGAATGGTTCCACAATTTCAAGTGGTGGAGTTGGGGATGTCTTCTTTGTCATAAGTCATTGGAGAAATTCTAGAGTGAGAAACTTGCATACTCGAGGTTGAGATGGCGTGATAGGAATAGATGAAGGATTAGGGATGGGTGGAGGACTAGCATTATGGATTGGCGAGCTAAGGTTAGATGGAGGAATGGGATTGGATATAGGACTAGGAGTAGATGGAGGATTAGGATTGGATGGGGGGTTAAGACAGGGATATTGGAATGGTGAATTAGGATATGAGGATGTGTATGGTAGATTAAGATAAGAGGATGTGACTGGTGGATTGTAGTAAGGATATTGAGCTGGTGGGTTAGGATAGGAAGATTGTGATGGTGGATTAAGATAGGAAGATGTGGATGGTGGATTAGGATAGGGAGATGTGGATGTTGGATTAGGGTAAGTTGATGGGGGTGTAGGATAAAGATAAAAAGGTGTGTACATAAGATTATAATAGGTTGATTTGTATGGAGGATTAGGATAATGGGACATGGATGAGGGAGTGTAAGAGGAGTATTGGGTTGGTAGATTAGGATAAGAGGATGCAGGTGTTGGATAAGGGGATGATGTAGATTAAGGATATGATGAATATGCAAATGTGAAAGATACTAGACATCGCATGTCAAAGGTAGAATAAGGAGCGTGATTAGGCCTGGGTGAAGACATAATGGGATAGCTTGAAGGGGTGATTGTATTTTTGGAAGCGGGTGGAGAAAGTTTACTAGAGATGATAGTTTCAAGGGGATCTATGCCATATACCTCTTGATTGACAAGACCTTCATTATTGTCATCAACGTAATTAGGGTTTCCCTTGATTACTATTGATGGAGGATAAGGGTTCATGATGATGAAAGGATAAAGAGGAAGGATAAAAGATTTCAAATGGAAATAGCCTAAGGCTAAAATCAAGATTGGATTAAAGCTCAGATTTGGATGATTGGATGATGCAATGGGATTGATTAAGACGATAGGATCGATTATCAAAGGATGATTATGACACCGAATCTACCTCAAGATGGAAGTAGATTGATTAGGTCAAAGGTGATTGGATAAGGATGCAATTGGATTAGATTTGATAAGATTGATCGATGATTGATAAGATCGAATGATAGATCGGATAGGATGATTAGAGGGATTGGAAGACCCCGTTCGAAGATTACCCTAGGTTACTTAGGACATTGATTGATGGGATTAAAGGATGAATGGATGATTGCGGAACTGAATCTATCTTGAGGTTGAAAGCAGATTGATTGGGTCGACGATGATTAACTTAGGATGGATGAAAATCGTAAGAAGATGATGATGATGATCAAATTCAAACACCTAGGTCAATTTGGACAACTCCAAATGAAGTTCAAAAGATTTGGATTGAGAAAATGATAAGGGATCTGTAACTTAGAGATGCTTGAGGATGATGTATTGATATGATTCAAATAGAAAAAAGCTTAGATTGGGATTATATTAAAGCTCAGATTAGGATTGGATTGAAGGATATAATGGGGTTGGTTCCACTAGTTGGATTTGGGAACTGGATCTTTTTATTGTCTATTTGCCAAATTTTTTTGCAAAGGGGCAAATTTTCCCTTTTGAGGGGAATCTTCCCTCACAGAGGGGTGAATTTTCCTTGCAACAGAAAATTCACCTCACTACAAGGAAAATTTGCCACACTACTTTTGGACTTTCTAAGCGGGTAAGTAGGCTGCTAGAATGAAGAGACGGGTGATTGTAACATGGTGTTAGATAATTGGATTGAGGAAATAGATGATCAGATTGGGAAAATGAATAATAGGGTTGGATGAACAAGCACTCAGAACTAGTAAATGATTACTTAGAATAGATGAATGACTCTCAGGTCGTAGAAATGAAAGCTCGAAAGGAGTAAACAATTGATTAGAAAGGATGAACAACTCTTAGAATGAGGAGATGGATACTTGGAATGGATGAAAGATTACTCAAAATGAGTGAATGAAAGATCAAAAGGGATGAAAGACTACTTGGTCAAATAGATGTTTGGAATGGCTAAACGAAGGCTCAGAATGATTAAATGAATGTTTGGAATGGTCAAACAGAGGTTTGGAATGGTTAAACGGAGGTTTTGGAGGTTTAGAATGAAAAAATAGAGGTTTGGAATGATTAAACAGAGGTTTGGAATGATTAAACAATGGTTTAGAGCCTAAACGAAGCTAAACATGGCGATTTTGACTATTTAGGAGAGAAAATTTGCCCCACTGCAGCAAACAAAAGGGAAAAATCACCCCACTGCAATAAACAGGAGGGAAAATTTTCCCCACTACAGCAAACAGGGACTTGGTTTAGATGAAAATGACTATGGCAAGGACTTAAAATGACAACAATAAGGCCAACTTGTCAAAATTTTTATTGGTTTCTCACAAGAAAGCACTTTCAAACAAGCACAATCCTACGATTAATATTAAGGATATGGCCAATAAAGGTCTTAATCTAGGATGCACAAGGTGTCTAGGGAGTCCTTGATATACTCTTGGTACATGAGGCACAACCTTGAACACCAACCCATCACTAGTGTGAGTTGGGAACCCCAACAAGATACTAAAGGGCTCAGACCAACTCTTCACGTCTATCTATGTATCACCCTAGCTTCAATGCTTTTCCAATTATGACACGACTGGATTGAGGTACAAATTTTGATCTCCCCCATTTGTATACCCCACTGGTACAAATGGTTGGAATCGTCCCTTGGAGTGATGAAATCCCCAAGCAAGTCTCACTAGAAAGAAAGCACTAATTATTTCCAACTACTCCCCAAGCTCACATGAAGTGCAAGGGGAAAGTGAAAACAAACTAATGCCTCCTTTGGGTAACATAAAAAGATAGACACAATAGACAATGGATATTACTTCCCCTAATTAGACTATGTTCCTAGATTAATGAAAAAAACAAGGATGGATTTGGAAATTTGTACAAACAAAAGGTCCTACAAGCAAATGTTAATTGTTTTATCGTTCTTTCTTCACTAACTATACAAGAATATGCTACAAAATTTTAGCAAAAACATCAATATCCTTGCAACAAATAATGTTAGGGGGTTAGAATAAAAAAAAAAAAAAATTGGAGCAAAAACTAAGCTAAAAAATAAATTTACCTCTCAAAATGTGTTGTTTTGGGGGTGTATCCGCCCCTCTGTAGTAATCAGGAGGGAAAATTCATCCCACTACAGTAACCAGGAGGGAAAATTTTCCCCTCTATAGTGACCAAGAGGGCGTAGTCACCCCTCTGTAGCAAATTTGTTAGAAACAAAATATGGAAAAGGGAGTTTCTACCCCTCTGCAACAAACTTGTTAGAAACAAAATATGGAAGAGGTGTATCTGTCCTGTTGCAACAAATTTGTTAGAAACATGATATGGAATAGGGCATAGTTTCCCTTTTGTAGTCAAATAGAGGGCATAATTACCTTTCTGTAGTGAACATGAGGGCACTGTTGAACTTCTACAACAGGAAGAGGGCGTATTTGAACTTTTGTAGCAACATGAGGCACAATTTAACTTTTGTAGTAGCAAGAGGGTGCAGTTGAACTTCTGCAGTAGTAAGAGGGCATAGTTGAACTTCTGTAGCAACAGGAGGGTGTAGTTAAATTTCTACAGCGAACCAGAGGCCATAGTCACCTTTTTGTAGTGAAATGTTAGGAAGCAAAATTCAAACCAAGGCGTAGTCACCCTTCTACAGTAAAATGTTAGAAAAAAAAGTTTAATTAGGGGCATAGTCGCCCCTTTACAGTGACCAGGAGGGTGTAGTCGCCCCTCTACAATGAACTAGAGGGTGTAGTCGCTCCTCTGCGGCATACAGGAGGGTGTAGTCGCCCCTCTATGGTGACCAGGAGGGCATAGTTTCCCCTCTGCAGTGAACTAGAAGATGCAGTCACCCCTCTGCAGTGTATAGGAGGGCGTAGTCACTCCTCAGTGGCCAGGAGGGCATAGTCGCCCCTCTGCGGCCTATTCCTACAAACAATCTTAGCAACAACAAACGTAAAATAGAGGAACCCGCTTGTGGGTCCCACCAAGCTTTCCATAAATGTGATATCCTCGAGTTTTACCTATTCTAAATGTGCAAAAACAACTAAAATGCAATGGAAAAACACAAAGAAAACCTCAAAAATATTAGCCTAAGGAATGATAAAGCAAAGAAATAAGCTAAAATGAAGATTGTAAGACAATTGTACCTTCTTTGTTGTTGAAATTCCTTGGTTGGCCTTGATTTGGATTGCTTTATATACTCCTTAGATGACTATTGATGTAGTTGAATGCAATATTAACTAGATGGTGTAAATGCAAATGGCTAAAATGGATGGCTAGATGAGAGAAAAATTCTTGTAAAATGAGTGCACAAAATGATAGCATAAGGTTGCAAAATGATTAAGTTTTTTAAATGCCTTAGAGGGGGGTATTTATAGAGAAATTTGAATTCTCTAGAGAATTCAATGATTGATATTGAGCTGCCAAGGCCAAGATGAAGGGCTATGGTGAGTTGAGGACTCACAATACCTCACATCTTGACATGTGGAATGTGAGATGGTCAAGGACAAGATGATGTGGAAGTGAGGTGGAATTACATGATGTGTAAGAAGGAAATGTACCTTTGAAGTACATTGGGGGATGAGAAGAATCTTGGGTGAATAAATGTGAATTAAAAATTCACATGCTTGGAAGAATCCCATAGACAAGACAAGGTTCCAAAAATGGAAGGACTTGTCCACATGTGACTTGATGTGACAAGTCAAATGTTCTTGAAGTTGCATGGGGATAAGATAAGCCTTGAAATGATAAAATATGAATTAAAAATTAACATGGGGAGGAGAGAGACCTAGGATGAATAAATATGAATTAAAAATTCACATGGGAAAGAGGGTCAATGCCAAGAAAGGAAAATGAAAAGGTTGACTAAAAGGGGATGCTAAGTGTGGCTAATGACCTTGATTAAGGTTGTGCAAACACATAATTAGGATAATTAATGGAAGATTAGAAGCAAGTGGAAAATGTAGGAGGATGTGACATTAATTCTTGATTAAGAGGATGCACATCCTAATCATGAATTAATTAAATTAATCTAGATTAGAAAAGGATTATGGAGGATGTGACAAGGAGAGAAAAATGAAGAATTTAAAATTGATTTTATTCAAAAAGGTCAAATGACTAAATTAAATAAATTGATATATTTATTTAATTTAGAGAGGAAAAGGTGTAAGGTAAAGTAAATAATTGTTAAATTAAATACTTTAAGGACCTTGGATAGAAAGTGCAATATTAATTAAATAATTTGTTATTGACAGAATTGACGAATAAAGAAGTGAATTTGATCATATGGGAGTGATCAAAATTAGATGTCTACACTTTGTATGTAAATTCACTTGTTAATTTTGAGCCCCATGAGTGTATGAAAATGAAATAATATAGATAAGTTAGGAAAAAAATATGCATACCTTGTTTCTTTCTATGATAGTTTTGCAAGTTTTGTTTGCACTTCTTTAGTTGTTCTTCTGAATAATTTCATTCACTTATTTTTTCTTGTTCTTTTACAAGTCATTTTCTTACTCTACCAAAAAATGACTTCACAAATCCTTTAGACCAAAATATGACTTCGCAAATCCTTTACAAATCCTAAAATCTCCAAAATCTCCTTCAATGGAAGATAACTTCACAAATCCAAAATCTCCAAAAATATTCAAAATATCCCTTGATGGAAGATGATTTCACAAATCCTCTAGACCAAAAGATGACTTCACAAATCCAAAATCTCCAAAACATCCAAAATATCACTTGAACCTAATAAAAATGTGATTTAATCTTCCAATATTGATATTGAAAAAATGAAGAAATAAAAACATATTTATATACATTTGTAATTATAAAAAATCCCTAATATTAACTGATCAGCCAGGGGTTTGGCCAACATCACATATTTATATACATTTGTAATTATAAAAAAACCTAGTTCGAGTGGACATCAGCCAATGATTTGAATGAACTAGTCTTACCACCTTTATTTAATATTATTTTCAATGGGTTCAATTGAGCCTATGTTCAAGCGAACCTATATTCAAGTAAACTATTTTAGGGTGTTCGAATAAACAATGGTTCCTTTAAACCCCCATATTCCCCCTTTCTCCCTCATGTCTACCAAATCTCTACAAAAACTTTCCTTTCAAAGCTCGGCTTGAGGATGAAAATGGAGGAGACTTCACATAATCAACTGGATGATGGTAGTCCTCAGAATGAGCTATCCATTGAATATAATTTTAATATGTTTTGGTTTTATTATGTATTTTTTTTAGTTTGATTAAACATAGGTTTTTCACCAAAAATAAAGCTCTTTGTTTTGCACATGTGAAAAAATAAAAGATTATCAAAAAAAAATTGAAAAATATTAGTGCACTAGATATTGATGTCCCTGATCCAACAGAAAATAAAATAAAATTGAATTTTGATACATACAAAAAATGTTTTGCTTTAGCTAGTGAATCATGTCTAAATTGTAATTCGTTTGACTTTGAAAATTAATTAAGAAAAAAAAATTCAACGAAATGCTACAAAACCAATTCCATGCACTATCATAGTTATAAATCTAAATTCGAAAAAATTAGAATTTTATCTTTCATAGAAAAAAAGTTATATGTTAGCTAGTGATGTCACTCTTTAAAAATGGTGTTTACTATTAAAAACTAGTTTTCAAAGGAGATGGAAAAATAAGTACAATTTTATTTGAAACTTTTAAAAAAAATATATATTTAGAATCTATAGAAAAAATGTCACAAATCACTAGTTTGCATCATCTTTAAATTCCTCATAGTTTAGCCACTATAGGTGCCCAAAACTCAAGATTTAGTGAAAAAAATTTAGTTCAATGTCCAGTTTGGCCAAAAAATATAAACCAGTATTGTAGGATCACCCTATGATGTGTCTTCTTGGTGGTGTCATTGGGTTTGATGTCCTTGAATATTGCAACCTTTCTTTGCATATGGCAGTCCTCTTAGTGGTGATGCTACATAATGCATTCCCTAAGTTGCAAATCTTTTATCTTTGACTAGTCTTCTCTTGGAGACATTAGGCACAATGTTTCCTAAGGTGAGACCTTTCATGAACTAAGAAAAACCTCTTTGAATATCCTATTGCATGTATCGAGGCCACTAAGCATAACACAACTTGCTTGCCAATGGAGCCTTTATGTTTTCAAGGACACCAAGCACAAAAAATCTTGATTGCTAGTGGAGACTTTATGTTTTTCAAGGACACCAAGAATAACACAACTTTCTTGGTAATGGATCCTTTTCCACAAGTGCCCATAATGCATCTTGTTAGCCTTGTGACAATTTTTGTGGCACCTTATCATAGTTATTAAGAGGTATAACTTTGGTATGGTTAGTACAATGGGAGCTTGTAGACCTGATACAACTTCCCATTAGCCACTTTTTGGGGCTCACCTAGTGGATAACATATTTCACTAGCCCATGTGAGTACATTTTGTTTGTAGAGTGGAAAAAGGGTTTCCACTTGTAAAAATTTTTGGACAAACAACTAAGGCTTGATCAATACTAATTGGTCCATCCTCCCTATATCTCTTCTCATTAATTTTAAAATTTTATGCTTGTGTATCTTGTCTTGATGTTGCATATTTAACATAGGGATGTGTGTCTTTGTTCCTTTTTTGGTTTTCCATGACATCTTAGATCTTGAGGGCTTGATCATTGTTGTCTTATCTTTCCAACGATTTTACAATTAGACCTCTCTTGATTCTTGTTTGGCTAATCTAGTGTGAGTTTGAGTGTAGGGCTCATCCTCTCACTAAAGTGGGGGTTAAATGTAGTGTTGGAAAATGTACTCCTTTACATTTTCACACTATGTTTGGGTCCCTTAATAAACTCGACTTCATTAAGCCTCTAAATGGCCCAATTCTGCATCTACAAGCCTAATTAATTACAATTTCTAAAAGGGGAATTATGATTTAATTAATGTAATTATCATTTATAACACCATAAAATGAATAAGTCCTTACAATTTAGGTCATGACACATTTTTCGTTGAGAAAATGGGTCCCCTTTAGTTGCTAATTTAAAATTTTAATATATTTTTTTGGTGGCCTTTTTATGATCCCAAATTCAATTTCAAATGTTGTCTTGTAATGTTTAATTTTTCAGGAAATTAGAAAATTACCTATTAATACAAGGTCTTTTTATTAATTCAAATCCTAGAGCAAGCAAAAGAGAAAAAAACTAGTGTAAATATTGTTGTAAAAAGTGTTCAAGAGAAAATTTATCAAACATCTACAATAGCATTCAAGATCTCAAGCATCATGTCAAATTTATCTTCATTCAAGTATGTTTTTGGAGCTAACATTGTAATGCAAGTTTCAAGTATTCAAGTCAAGATTCAAGCATCAAGATCAACATAGTCAATCAAGCCATTTCATGCAAGATCAAGACCTTGTAGAGATGTGTTAAGTTTTAGTCCTTCAAGGATCTCAATTCAAGGTTTTTGTGAGTTTCAACATAGCAAGTGTTCATTCATCATTCCTTTCATTCATGTTTCATTTTATTTCAAGGTTTAATTACCAAAATGGGGTTTGACCAAGGTAAACCCCCATTCACCAAAAGTGAACATTTCTTTCTCTTGTGTGTTTTGCAGACCTTAGGTTGAAGAAGGATTGAAGATCTATCAAAAGAGTAAAATTGCAAAAGTTGTCAAGCCACGAAAACTCACTTTTAGAATTTAATTTCAAATTTTTGAATGTGAAACCTGGAGGAATCGAGAGTGCAAACCAAGGATGAGGACTATAAAATATTTTAAACCCCTGTAGCAAGACCCATTCGCCCTTGGGAAAATGAGTCTCGAGAAGACACTAAACTCAACCTTTTTGTGATAGGTGCATAAAATCACGTCCTTCTCTGATCTATTGAAACTACCTAGATTCTATGAGATTAAGGCTTAATTTAGAGATTTCATGTGTTACATTGAATAATTGCATTCATTTAGTAGTTTTCATTTAGGGTCTGTACAGGATCATCATGGAAAAAATAGGCCCTTAAGTGGTGAAAAATTTAGAAAAATCAGAGTTAGACAACTTGATGTAAAAATTTGAATAAGTTATCTATATTATTTCAAAAATATGTAAGAATAGAATCTATAGCAAATTGAATGTAGTTTCTAAACTATTAGGTTTATTTTAAAAGGGCACATGCAAGATCATGATAGGCCAAAAAGTGGCAATATGATGGGTATGTGGCTGATAACTATTTTTTTACCCAAAATTGATGAAACAAAAAGGGTTTTTAAAGGATATTCTCAGTTTTCCATTGATATAAATTATGCTTTACTTTGAATTTAATAAGTAATTATTATTCATTTTCTATTCAAATTACGACTAAAGTCCTGATTGATACGTTGATTGAAAAAAATCTATAGCTTTCAAACGGTATCACAGTTTTTGAATCCAAAACATGCATCACATTCTATGTTTTGCATACTAGAGGATTACAAAATAAAAAAATGAATTTCATGAATTTTTGACCGAGTTAAGGTGGTTAGACATATGAGTTTTTATATTTTTTAAAAAATTGTAATAAAAAAAATTTAATTATTTACTTGGAAAAAAATTACAAAAAAATATGCATCACATCGGGGCATGAGTCTTCTACTTATATCTAAAATCTTATAAAAAATTATTATCATTTTATTGTGGTTAGGGTGGTCAGATAGACACCTACTTCTTATGTTTTCCTTGAAATTTAAGTACCACTGCATTAAATTTTACATTTTCACCAAATAGATTTTTGTCCTTTTTAAACAAACCTAGTAGTTTAGAAACTACATTCAATTTTCTATAGATTATATTCTTACATATTTTTGAAATAATATAGATAAATTATTCAAATTTTTATATCAAGTTGTCAAACTCGGTTTTTTTTAAATTTTTTTTCCCACTTAAGGGCCTATTTTTCCATTATGATCCTACACATACCCAAAAAAAAATCTATTTGGTGAAAATTTGAAATTTCAATGCGGTAGGTACTTAAATTTCAAGGAAAAATAAGAATTAGGTGTAATGCGTCTCACAACCTAACCATAATAAAATTATAGTATTTTTATAATATTTTAGATATAAGTAGAGAACTCATGTCTGATGTGATGCATATTTTTTTGTATTTTTTTTCTAAGTAAATAATTAATTATGGATTTTTTTATTACAACTTTTAAAAAATATAAAACTCATATGTCTGACCACCTTAATTTGGTCAAAACTTCATGAAATTCATTTTTTTTAATCCTATAGTATGCGAAGCATAGAATGTGATGCATGTTTTGGATTCAAAAAATGTGATACCATTTGAAAGATATAGATGATTTTCAATCAACCTATCAATTAGGACTTTAGTCGTAATTCAAATAGAAAATGAATAATAATTATTTATTAAATTCAAACTAAACCATAATTTATATTGGTGGAAATATGAGAATCTCCTTTAAAAACCCTTTTCATTTCATTAATTTTGGGTAAAAAAAAGTCATTAGCCATATACACAAGTCACATATCCATCATATTGCCACTTTCTAGTCCATCATGATCCTGTACATACACTTTATCTTTCGAAAGTGAATTTTAGGCTAATTTACCCCATCCTTAGTCATAAGAAAAACAACAAGATCTCCATTAAGATTGAATCACCCAAGGGTTGAAAATCAATCTTTCCTTAGGGGATCTATTTTTACTAATGAAAGTAGGAAGTAAACTGTAGGTGCATACCCCCATTCAAAATTTATCAACACATCATTTCCCCCATTTTAGTGACTATTTGAAATCAAATTATAATTAAGAAAATTAATACAATTTAAACAATCTATTTAAGAAATATCTAGTGGTGAGTGAGGAGTACATTATTTATTATAGAAACCAATTGACTAATATAAAGGATGGAATTTTTCAGTCTAATTAACAGTAAAGTTTTTTTTCAACCTATATCAAGTCACCATAAGAACAAAAAAAGTGTGAGGCATGAAAAATGATACGACACTATGAAGTTTCTTTTATGATTAGAGTTTAGGGCTTATTTAAAGAGTATGAATGAGTGAATAAATAGAGAACCAAAAATTGTATATAGGAAAATATTAGAATACTAGATAGAAATTCTAATGGAGTCCACTAAAATAAGTTTCTTAGATAAATTATTAATATTGGTGTGAGGGAAACAAAGAAAACGTATAAAATCCAAATAATTATTTTTCAAGGAAATGGTAGAATATTTCATATTGAAGATGATACAAAGAAGCTATCACAATATATGAATGATCTTACAAGAGAATTCGTGGTGTTTTAAAAATCATACATCAACAAAAGATATTTTATTTAAATTTCATTTATTTTGTTCATAGTTTTACTATTCTTTTAGATATTTTACAATAATGTGAGTCAAAATTAAGACACTACATATCACTATTCTCATCTTTCCATATGTTCAATTATTGACATCTATAATTTTAGGCACTATCAATCCATGAATAACAAGCTATAAGGCAATACAATTGAATACTCTTGGTTGTGGTTGGTGATGGTTAATAGATTGCACACTCCCTCAAATCTCAAATTCCTTACTCTATTATTGAGCCTAAATTCAAATCAATTACCAAAAATTGAGTAAACTATTTGAATGTTGAAAATTTTCTCTCTGAATTTTATGAGGTACAAATCCCTCTTTTGATGAGTAAGATATAATATTTTGAAATTAAAATATAAAATGGGACGTGCTATTAACTAGAAAGCAGAAAAGGTGATAAACTAAATTTCAATGCTTATAACTTTATAACAAAGAACTTAACAAATACATTGAAATCATGGAAAGTATTTAGCACATAGAATAATTTGTGTTCCATAAAATATAGATTGAAAATAGAGATAATATTGAAACTACAATGGATCTAGTAATTAATAAAGATTTTACATTCACACCAAAATGCAAATATTTAAGAAATCAATCAAAATACATAGATTATGATAAATTCCATTCATTCAATGATCCATATAGTCCATTCACAAATGCACAAATTTTTAGTTTTTAGTTATGTTTCTCTAATAAATTTCTAAGAGTCCCTTTTGATTGACATCATATCATATATATAAAAAAAAGTGCAACTATTTCTTGAGCATAACAAAAAAGAATAAAATAAAGAGTCTCTTCAAATTCTACAACAAACTTTAGATGAAGAAGAAAATTATACAACAAACTTTGATGAAATTGATTATGAACAACCATCAACTCTAAAAGAAATGAAAAATCTTTATGGAAAAAGTTATGAACTTATGAAACAACTTGGATATAGTGGAAAATTATGTGGTGCTAGAGAACAAGGTATATGTGTCCCTATAGAGCCTAACACAAAAGGAATGACTAGTGGTCTTGGTTATTGTCCCTTGAAAGCAACAAGAAAGCCTTCACCTAATGTGAACACTATTACAAAAGATTCTTCTAAGCCAACTTTAACATTAGTGCATCCTGAACTGATAGACGCTAGTGGTCTTGATTACTTCCAAAGAAATGAAAGAAATAGAGAAATCCTCACTTAATATCAATGTCGTCACACAAAACACTAACAATTGGAGTTCGTTAGATTTTATTCCTTCCTTTAAAGAAGAGAACAAAATATTGCAATCTAAAGAGTCATGTGTAGGTATGACATCTTGTACTAAGCAAGAGATATCTTTGTCACATAATAAAGGAACATCTTCTATTGATTAAGAGAGTATCTTTTTGAGATTCCTCCAAGAGCATTTTTTTGTGCATTTTTTGCACACACGCCCACTGAAAGTAGGGACCCTCTTTCACTTTGTTTCTTGGTATTTTGGCCCTTTGATTTTGAGGAATTACTTGCTTTGGCATGAGCTTGAATTTTTATCTTACCCGCATTGATGGTCCCTCTATGGTATTTATTGAAAATCTTAAAGTTTTAGACTCATCTCAGGTTTTTGGTTGTTCTCAGGAAAATCCTCTCTAGGTGGAATTCCCTGGATGCTTTGAAAATCCAGTGGTGGCTGCTTTTACACTATGATCCAGAAATTCTAGTACCTCACAGAATTCTGTGTTGGTCGAATTTCTCCAAAGTTCCATCGCCTTGTCAAATTCTTGGGTCTTGGTTTAGGTTGTCTTGTCGACTGCATTAATTCTTGATTGTATGGTTCTTGCAACATGTATTTAATTGATTTTGAAGAATTCTTGTGCCATTGAGTTTTATCATTTGTCTTTTATCGATCTGAGGTGCCTGATCTTGAGTGCTTGGCTTGATTTGGCATTTGAATTTGTGGATTCCTAGATTTGGTGGTGAATTTCCTGGGCGACATCATAATTGCTATTATTCGCTAGGGTACTAAAGCTTGCTATTTTTCATTGTTATAATCAAGTTTCACTTCATCAATGGTATGCATTTGATTTCCTTGCTTTTGATTGTTGAATGAGAATAATTTTTTGGTGTCTTGAGTTTGCTTGGAGTCTAGATATCTATGTGTTTGGCATTGAGCATCTTGAAACTAGGGTTATTCATTTTCGCTGGATTGGTGACCCCAAGTAAGTTTGTGAGCTTGTTTTCAGTTTTATTACAAAGTAGCTTGCTAGTGTAGGCTATGAATGCTATTTTTGAAAACCTCAAAAAATTAGTAAGTTGAGTCCAAGCTTTTTTTATGTGTTCATGGCAGAATTTTTGGGTTTCAGGTTTAGGACATCACCGATTCTAGTCGATTTGTTTTGGAATAAGCTTAAAATTTAAAGTTGATCTGTAGGAAGTTCAAATCAAGCTAGCTTTAGGTCTAAAGTCCTCAAATTTATGATCGTTTGATCAATTTGAGTGAAGCTGCAAAGAAATGTTGACATTCAAAATTTTGAAGTCTTCGTGAAATTCCTTAACTGTCGGAATTCTCTAATTTTTTCATCCTCCCTTTTTTTCCCAAAGATATGCAAAAACCTAGAATTGCGCCTACCTCACAGATTTCCTCTCCTGATATATTTTCTTGAAAGTCACACCATCTGAAGAATTGGAAAGATAAATGGATTGAATGTTATGTGTCATGACATTTCATGGTTAATTTGAATAATTAGAGAGATGTTTCATGTTTTTTTTCTTCATTTGGATGATTAGTTTATGATATTTATGTCATGATCATTAAAATCCTCCTGGCATGGAATTCCCCAAAATTCCTTTCTAGCTTGATTTCCCCAAATGGATGAAAATCATGAATTTCTAACAATTGTGCCTTATGATGATTTAAAGGGTTTTAATCATGATTCTTGAATTGTTGAATGATAAACATGTTGTTTATGATGAGGTGACCTTGATTCTAATGTGGTAAAGAGGATTTATTGTGGTCTCTTGTTGATTGTAGGATGAATCAAGTATGGTTGTTGCAAGTGGAACTAGGAGCAAGCAGATGGATTAGGGTCCTGAGGGATCTTTAATCTCAAAAGTAGAAATGTTCAAAATTAACATAAAGAGTAAGGTTCCTGAGTCCAAGCTCTCCTCCATCTGGACTGAAGTAGGTGACACCAATGTAGGAAGATGGGATTATGAGGAATTCAAGGAAATAATGGCACAACATGACCCTCCATTGTTGGCTAGGAGGTTAGTGGAATTAGGGTTGGCTCATGTGGCTGGTTTTCCTCCTACGGTTCAATGTTATGAGCTAGTGCTTGAATGTGCAAGACATTATGACAAAAGTACATAGAGAGTGATCGGTCCTCAAGGCAGCGTGTTGGAAAACTTCTCTCCTGTATCTATGGCACAAACCTTTGACATGCCTAACAGATCTCATGTGGTGGCTTTGGACTTGGATGTTGCTAAAAATTATTTTGAAGATGATTCAAGTAAGGCCTTGCAGGTGGTCAATTATTGGCCAGAGAAACCTAAGCCCCACATCTCAAAGCTAGCAAAATAATTATTCAAGTAAAAGTTCAAACCATAGTACTATTATGCTATCACATTACTCAGTAGGGTGATAGGTTTGAAGAGTGTAGGAGTTTTTGAAAACTGGATGTTCCTTGTAATAGTGAGGATGGAGCAGAAGACCAATTATCACTAGGAAGGCATTATAAGTGCCATCATACATGATCAATTATGCAATGTCTTACAAACTAAGAGCTTCAAAATGACTTCTTACCTAGTCTATGTCTTGGCTAGGTTCCATCCATATAAGGGATTGAGTACACAAGGAACCTTTGGGTGAGATGTGATTTATGAAGTCTATCCACAGTTACATCTAGGAAGCTCAAGCTATAGGAGGGTGAATGATACATTAACCATGTACATCACCAGGTTTCTCCAAGGTGTAGAGCATGTTAGAATATCTAACAATACTAAGGAGTTGATCAAAAGGTATGGGGCTTGGTTTATATAGTTTCCCACCTTTTCTTACATAAGGATAGATGGTTGTTAGAGGGCCCCTTATAGAATTTCCAGGTATCCTACTAAACATGTCATACTCCTTGAAGTCATAAGGTAGATATGTGATTTCGATTCCATAGTGAAGAAGGAGAAGCATAAAACAAGATTTGGCAATGACTTTCCCCTCAGGGTAGGCAATAATGAGGCTTTCCCTTCCATACACAAAGCACACTTATCTAAAGAGGAGATGGGTACTCTAGGCCTTTATTTCCATTCTAAAAGGTCCAGGTTTGACATAATTGTAAAGATGAGTTTGAGATTCGAAAGAAGTTCTCTAGGTTACCAGTTAACTTGATTAGATTGTACAATGTCAAGGTCATCCCAGATCAGATAGATTAATGATGGAGATTTAATTTAAGGCCATGACTATGAGGCTATGAAAGAAAAACCAGCTAAAGAAATAGACTAGCTAGAGGATGAGAAACTAGAGTTAGAATAGATCATGACTCTAGTAATTAAATACACAAAATTATGGCTCAAACACAAGATTTGGGATTTGGAGAGTGAGGGTGTGCAATGCACCTATGATTTGAAGGGAAACTTGGAGTCTCATTCCACTTCTGAAGAATCAATGCAGCAAGATCCTAAGGGTAAGACTAAGGTGATCTCCCCTTTCAATATAAAGATTAAAGATGTTCAGGAAGAGGAAGTGGAAGAGGCAGAGAAGCAAAGAAAGCCCATTGCTAAGAAAAGGAAACACATTTCAAAGACAAAGAAAGTTGCAAAGGATGAAACTAAAAAAGAAGGCCAAGAGGCTAGTGTTTCTATACCAAAGAGAAGAATAGTGAGGCTGTCACAGAAGGAGAAGGAAACTTCTAAGGTAGGAGGTGAAGTTGACCCACCGATAGTTAATGTGGACAGTTCAGGTGAGAAAACATAGGTGTACATGAGAAGATCAAGGACTCCATCTCCTAAAGATGGTGTACCAAAGAAAGGTGCTCCCATAGTTGTTCCTACTATTGAGCATGATAATATCCCTCCTCATGAAGCTCACAATGCACCAAATGAACCCAAGGATTTTGAAGATTATCAAGATCAAGAAGGAGAAAAATTCCAAGAGGGCGAAATCTATAGTGTTGAAGCAGAAATACAGAAGGTGTTGCAATCTCCCGTGGTGACTTATGAGGATTCACCTATAATAAGTGAATAGGATAAACCTCCTCAGAGAGAGGAAGTGTCAGTCAAGACTCCTTCACCTATGCATAAGGAAGAAGAACATGATAAGGGAACAAAAGAAAGAGTTGAAGAGATTCCTAAAAAGTAAGATTTGAATGAAGAAGTACCCAAGGATCACTAGGATGCAATTGGACAAGGTAGTGTAAAGTCGGATTCCACATCACCTAGATGGTTGGATAGAGAGTTGAAAAGAAAAAATTTGTGGTGGATGACACTCTCCCTAACTGGGATGAATTTTTGGCAAGCATAGGAAAAGGTAAACAAAGAAAAAGGCCATAGTTATTTCAAAGATTGAAAGAGATGAAGCAAATAATAGGGTGGTCCACATTGCTACTCCTTCTCCTAACAAGAATAAAGATGATGTGACCAGTAGTGACTACAATGTGCAAACTATCAACTTAGGGCCTACTTCTATGGAATAGGAAATTGAAGAATATGAAGACTCTAGTGTTGTAATCCTGGGTAGATTGAGGAAAGAGGTGTAGACCAAGCAAGAATTGAAGAGGGTGAATGATAAATTCAAGAAGTACCTATAGGACTTGATGAATCCCTCGCAATCCATTAGTTCCTCATCCTCCATTGCAAGCTTCTTGCCACAAGAAACAATAACAGAGTTGGAGAAGATGAAGGGCACTACTCATGCCACAACGAACTGGTTGCAGGGAGTGCAAGCTAAGGGAGATAATGCTATCAACCTGGACACCCTTTCAATAGGTAGAGATGTTGTGAGATCAATAGATTGGTTAAGGGATAGATTAGCTCAAGATAAGGAGGATGTGGAACTCTTGCTGTAGAAAACCAAAATCATCATAGAATACACTAAGGATAAATTGGTAAGTGATGGCATTCTTTCTTCTTCCAAAGCTGTAGAACCTTGGGAATGGTTTTAATTTCTGCAAATAAGGCAAAGGGTTTTGAAGAAGGTGTATAAGTAGAGGAAACAAACTGAAGACACTTTGACCGAGATCTACAAAAAATGCATTTCCTTCTTTGAGGTTATGACATGAAGAAAAAGGTTTGCACCAAAGCATTTGAGCTTGGAGCAGTTGCGAAAATGGTGGAGAGATGTGTATTCCCCAATCAATGAGGACCCAGTCACTAAACATCAATTAGATGATGCAACCACCTATATTGCAGTAATGGATAAATATCAAACCATGAAGGTGGACTGAGATAAAATTGTAAGGCAGTCAAGAGAGGACATTAAGTCCATTGAAAGGAGAATTAAAGTATTGGCTATGCCACCTATAGCTGACTTGGACAGGATATTTTTGATGGTGTAGGATAGGATGGGGTGAGATAAGGAAAAAGGGGAAGGCAGTTAATACAAATGTTCCATTGAAATTTGTGCTTTCCATTATTTTCCTCCTTTGCATGCATTGGACTGAGCTATGTTGGAGATCCTAGGTTGACTTGGATGGAGTGCATGCATTTAATGCCCACTTTGTTTTATTTTGAATTCCTCTTGGCTGACTTGTTTTTTGGCCAATTATTATTGTTAACCTAATTGGGCCGACATTTCTGGGGGATTTCTATAAATATGGCATTCTGCCTCATTTTTAAGAGCTAGATACTTTTATGTTGGAGTGAATTACGCAATATAACAAGAGTTAGGGTTAGGAGTTAGTATCATTTTCAAGCAAGTTTTGTAACAGAATACTATAATTGTTGCTACTTTGGGTGATTTAATGCAAGTGAAGACATTGTGATTTGGTACCTTTCTTTTGTTGAATTTTATCTGGAATGGTTCCTATGATTCTATCTTTGAATTTGCTTAATTTTATTTAATATATATGCTAAGTTTAATGTTAGAGGAATTAATAGTGTTTATGATTTGATACTTGAGGTGTTGCAGCAATCTCTAGTCCATACCTTTTGCAACTAGTTGATTATTAGTTGCTTTGCAAAGTTAGCCTAAACTTTAAATCCATTGTGTTTAGTTCAATTGTGGATGTTTATTCATTTCAATTACAATAGGGGTTTTTTGAGTGAATGTTCATGATTTGAAAATATTTAATGCCTTAGAAGATTGCAATATTTTTGTAAGATTGCAGATTCATCTGGGTCAAGCAGGAATCAATTTATGAGGGATTGGTCCATTTCAAGTGTTTCATCATTTGCATTGTTAATTTTAGGATTATAATTAATCTTAGAGATCTCTCTAAACCCTTATCTCTTTTGCTATTTATTTTATCATCTGGGTTAGATTTAGGATTTGAAGTATCACCATATTGCTAGATCTGATAAATTTGAATTCAACATTTGCTTGTAGTAAGGTCCCTTTGTGATTACCAACATTTTCACATTTATCACTGAGTTGTTTATGCATTGTCAAGACCTGACACTAGAGACCTTGGGGTTATCTCTTGAGGCTTGATGATAGATATTTACCTTTCAAGAGAGATAGGATATTATATTTTGTCTGATTTTTTATTGTCCAGAAAACATCATCAACACATTTGATATCTCTTCCTCCAAGAACACGAAAGACATTTTACTACAAGAGTACATTTTATGCATATCATAGAGTTCATGGTCATTATACTAATGAATGTAAGGCTTTGGGAAAAAAATGAACATTTTAAGGAGTGTGGCGCTCTTCCTTGTGTTGAAGCACCTAGTTCCTCTAATTGATATTGATTTTCATGTTTTACATCAAACATTTCAACTCATCCTTTTCCTACACTAAGTGGGTGCAAGGGGTTAGGTAGCCTTGTCCTCATATGGAAATTGTCATTGTCTCTTTGGGATATTTGACTTCCTTCCATGGAAATATAAGAGAAAGTTTGGGATGTGGAATACATGCCTTAAGTTGACTCACATGTGATGTACTAAGTTATCTTTAGTTGTTGCATTTTGGGGGAAACCCTTTATTCATGATGTAGTTTCATTTGGGAACATATGACTTGGCATAGGGATTTCCAAGTAAGCTCTCATGTCTTCTTTTACTTTAAATCAATTTCTCACAGCAATGGTGTTAGCAACCACTTTAAAGTGGGGGCATACATCGACACTCATGTTTCACTATGTTATTTTCTTTATTCTTACAATGAGTGCTTTTCTTGGTGGTGTCATTTGGTTTGATTTCCTTTGAAAGCGTGATATTTCTTTGACTTATCCTCTCTTGGAGATATTAGCCATGATGTTCCCTAAGAAGAGACCTTACATGAACTAAGAAAAATCCCTTTGAACATACTTTACACTATTGCATTTATAATATCTATTATATGGCCACCTTTCATAGCACACTTTACTTGCCTATGGAAGCATTTTTTTCATGGGTGTCAAGCATACAAAGTTTTTCTTGCCTCATGAATCCTATTACTTGTATTGTGTGGTGCCTTATCAAAGTTATGAGGAAGTATAGCTTTGGTATAGTTAGTATGATGAGAAGACTAAATGTGGGTATGAATTTATCATTGTCAGATGAGAAGTTGATACAAAGTCATCACTTTCTCGATAAGCCACCCCTTTTGGATACTCACCCTAAGAACAACCTGAATTTCTATTGCCTTAGAGTGATCATGCATTTTTGGAAAAACAACTTAGATCTGATCAACATCGTGCTAAAAAACTAGTCAATGCTTGATCCACCCCTTTCTATTGTATTTTTTTTTTTTTTGTTTTTTCCCCTCCTTTCTTTAGGTCTTTAACATTGTATGTTTGTATATCTTGATACTACATGTCATACACCTTGTGTGTGTCCCTTTGTGCTTATGTTGGTTTGAGGTAGGATCTTTGATCTTGGGGGTTGACCACCTCCTTTGATCTTTGTAATCCTAGACCATCCACATTGGTACACTTGGAATCCTCCTGAATGTCTACTTTAGTGTGGGTTTGAAGCAAGTTCCTCCTCTCAGTAAAGTGGGGGCTATTTTGTAGTGTAGAAAGAAGTAGCCCTTTTTCACACTTAATTTGGGAATAGATAATTAATGATAAAATGACCTGATTGTGCCTTATTTAGGGTGTTTTTAAGTGTATCCTAAAAATTTCATAGTAATCTAGTGCTTTATTAATTAATTGGGCTTATTTATTCCATAATTGGTCCTATTTTGCATCGACAAGCCTTATTAATTGCATCTTTCCATGGATAATCTCGAAAGTGATCACATAACCAATCATAATTCAATGTTTTGGGTCATGTGTTCTAGATTTGGTGATTTGGGACTCATATTCCACCTGGGGCATATGATTCCCACCTAGGTCCTAGGACCCGATTTCAAGTTTCACATTAAACAAGGCCTATCTTGGAGTTTGTACCCTAATTTTGATCCATGGGGACTCATTTGCCACCTTGGGTGTATGATTCCCACACTAATCAAGACCCATTTTGAATTCAATTCTTGGTGGGACTGTATCCTCCTAGATCTAATGTCAGCTTTTAGTGTTGTAATTTCAAGACATTTTGCATAAATAAGTATAAATATAGGGTTATTTCACATAGTTTCATCCTAGAATTTCATCAGAAATCAAGAGCACCTTCACAAGAGTTTTGAAGAGCATTCAAGAACATCCAAGAGTATTTCAAGAGCATTTAAAGGAAGATTTGAAGAAGATTCTTGTAACAATTCAAGATCCATTATCATGTCAAGGGCATAAAGCATCAAGCATGTTGTTGAGCTAATGTTGTGATGTAGCATTCTATATCCAAGTTAAGCATTGTTACACATCTAATTCAAGATCAAGATCTACATTCTTCATGATCACCTCATGTTAGATTATAGATTTACATTTCAAGACATAATTCAAGGTATCATTGTTCATGCTCCATGTTTCATGTTTCATGTTTTAGTGTTTCATCATAAGGTTTAATTACCTAAATTGGGTTTGACCAAGGAAAACCCTTATTTCCTAAATATCAGCAAGTTTTTTTCTCTCTATATATCTACATGTGTGATTGCAAATCTAGGTGTTTTGGAGCTTGGAGTTCCTTTGAAGACTAAGTTGCAAGATTGAGGAAAGTTTTCAAGTTGTCAAGAGGTTGTCATCTTCATGGAAAGTCACCGACATGCTAGAATTCAATCTTTTAGACTTGAATATTGGACATGAGAGAAGCTATGGGAGATCACTAGAGGATATCGGAGTTTCAGATCAACCATGATACTAGGACTAAATATCGGTGCCACTTGTGATGTATGAGTCCCAGTATACCAGATTTCAAGGATTTTTTGTAGATCCTGGTTTAGTAGTTTGAGACTCCAATTTTAGCCCAAAACCCTAAACTAGGACTAAATCACCCCTACTAGCTTATGATTCCTAGTGTGCATTAAAAGTCATATTTTCAGAAGTGTAGACCTTTTTTCGATCTTCTTTAGTCCTCTAGGTGCCTCACTATCCTTTCTCAGTTCATTATTCTGATTTTCATTTTCATATTCTACATTGCATAGTTAGGTTTGCATATCATTTACATTGTCTTCTTTCCAACATTTTCTTGGTGGTGAACTCCCTTTTGTCTTTAATCACATCCCTAGGACACTTTATTGCAGATCTCTTTCCCTCATTTCCATCCCTAGATTGAGATCTCTAAGGTTTCCTTGGATGAAACTTGAAGGAAATTGGTGGTTCTATCTCCCAAAACATAGAGCACTGATTTCTAATGTTGCAATATCAACAAATGATATAGTACTATTTAGATTTAGTCTCATTCCCATTTACACACATTCTTAGATATATAAAATTATGTATCTTATATGTTCCTACACATTCTCTCAATATATTTACATTTATCATACCCTTTGTTAGGATTCAAGCATATCAAAGCAATAAAGATTAATAATTATATGTAGATTAAATAACCCAAAAATAACAATAAATAATAACACAAAAGATCAACAATTTTTTTTAATGTGGTTCACCCTATATGGGCTACATCCACAAAAAATTAGCCACCCAATGATTTTATTATCTAGTGCAAAATAGATTTCCATCTCGTAAATCCCACACCATAACATACATCCCAATCGCTTATAAAAATCTTTTTGGAAGATTCTAGAGTTAGTGTTTTGTAAAGTCATTTTTTCATTTGATGTGTTAGTGGGAAAACCTTGATGTTTTAACAAGAAAATACCTTGATGTGTTAACGAAAAAAAAAATTAGGGGTTGCCACCCCTGAAAAGCCCTACTATCGGGGGTTGTTGCCCACAAATCCCCACTATCAGGGGTTTTCACCCCCGAACCCCTACTATTAGGGCCTACCAGCCAAATCCCAACAAGGATATGTTATGATTGTATATTATTTGCATGATTATTCGCCACATACCAACACCCTTCATGTTTAAACATTCATTTCCCACATTAATAATATTATTCCCTTATCTCAAGACCAAACATCAGTGTAGGATTGGTTGCATGCCCTTGGATCCAACCGTTGGAATTTGGAATTTTAATGTTAACTTATATTAACTCGCACCTATTTTATTCCTATAGTGAGTTGAATATTTCAGCATTTTATGGGATTATATGATGTATGAGTATTTAAATATATTCATTTACACATTAATCTAGATCCTTGAATCATCATCTTCCTAGAGCATTCTAGGATCATTTCTTAGAAAAGTAATTTAATTGATTTAATAAAATGAACATCATTTACATAATAATTATCATCTAGGATATTCGCATGGTTATTTGTGACATAAATTGGTCTTTAGTATGACCATAAATCTAGTCCCTTCAAGGGGTTGACTGAGAATAAATTTCTGAAAGCCCGGATAAATATCCTCATTAATTTTTTAAAATAACACAAATCCTTGATATATATAACAAGTTGAGATTCCAATGAATTAGTCAAAAATCACATATTATGCTTAGAAAAGGACATAGTTTTGTGAATATAATGAGACAAAATATAAAGCCAAATTAACTAGTTTTTTTGCTACAACAAATGATTTCAACTTTTATATCAAAATCATATTCAACATCTTTCCTAAAATTAAATAACTATATCATTTATATTACTTTAATATTAATTTTTCAATTATCATTTATAATAGTTTAATATTATTTTTTCAATTATCACTTTGTCACTTTAATTTATCTCAGTTAATTTATATATGATTATATACACTTATTTTATTAATAGAGCTTAACCTTAAGAAAAAAATATTTTCCTTTGCATAATATCATTAACTATTTCATTAAATTGCCTTATAATTTAAATTTTAAAACTATATATACTAACTAAATAAAAATAATCATCATTTCCATAGGGCATGGGAATATAAATTAGGTCTTGAATGAGGTGTAAAATAGACAATTGTTTTCTTAAAATAAACAAAAAAAAATCATTGATGCTAGATTAAAGATACCCATGGTAAAAATTTCAAGAAGTGACAAGAATAGTACTAGTATTTATTTGAATATGTAGTTTCAAAAATACTGATTTTTTACTTAAATTTTTTAAAGATTAAGAGGGTGAAATAAATGGAGCACACAAATTTTCCCATTTTTTCAAAAAAATAACATAGTGTCAACTGTGTTCCCCCTATAATGGAAATTTTTTAAAGTATTTTATGCATCCATTTATTTGAATATTAGCTAAAATTATGTAGTTTATAATATATTTTCTACAAAAAAAATTACTGAGTATATCATTTTTTACTAATTTTTAAAATAGAAACATCCTAAAAATAGAAAATCGAGCATTTTCACTCTTTAATTTTGAGAAAAATAATTGATTTTTTTTTCTTAATGTGTATAGAGTGGGGTGTAGAATGTAAAAATATAATTTCTTTCAAATCTAGATGAAAAATCAAAATGAAACAAAAATAACTATACACAAATTTTTCAATAAAAATGAAAACACTAGAAAAAAGAAGATCAAATCCTTAACATATTTGAAATGTAGAAAACATTATATGGCTAGAAAGGTAAGAGATATTGATGAACAAGTATATTTAAAATAATATCTTAAATATGCAAATCTAATAGAGAGCATACTCAACATTCGCTTGGTTTTCATATCTTATGCAAATGACATATTTGGCAATTTTAGTCTTGTAAATTGTCAACCTTGACAATTTCACATTATTAATGCTATGAGATTTTCACAATCCATAATGCTGAAGATTTTGCAATTTCTGGATTTTTTATTGTGTTTGAGTTTTTTTCATCAATGTTTCAGATCACACTCAGTGATCCATCATCAGGATGATAGAGAGCAAAGGAGATCTCAAACACAATAAAAAATCTAGAAATTACAAAATCTTCAATTTCACATTATGTTTAGTTCCATTATATGAGCCTGGTCCTAATTATGCTAATTATATACATGTTTCATCATCGTTTCTAGAAAATCAAGAAATAATTGGGAATTGATATTTTTGTTTATTTAACTATAGTGTAGGAAAAAGTATCCCTTTTTCACACTTAATTTTCAAATGATTAATATTAAAATGAACCTAATGTTTCCTTGATCTAATATTTTAATGTGTTTTACACATTCACATTGGGTTTAGGGCCCTTTTAAGCTAAATAGACCTAATTTTTCCTTAATTTAATATCAAGTAAAGATATTTATTTACACCTTTAGATTAATTTTTGGGCCCTCTTGAATTTATGACCTTATTATCATCATTAATAGGCCCCTAATACCCTATATTATGTAGTCCAAGGCTTATTTCAATCAAGATCCTGACATATTCAATAAATACACTTAATATCTTAACTCCTCAACATTTTGTCTACTGAAAAAGCTGAGGGACCCATATGCCAACATGGGTGTATAAGTCCCCCCTAGATGGGACCTATATGTAACCTTGGGAATATGAGTCCCATTTGGCCCCTTTTTAGGGTTTTGAGTGGGAAATTAGGGTTTTAGATTTAAATTTCATGAATTTTGGCATTTGGGATCTAACAAATGGTAAGTTAGATGGAATTCAGGCTATATAAACAAGGTTTCATATCATTATTTCACCTAAAAGAAACTATATGAAATAATCTTAGAAGATCACAAGAGAATTATAGAGCATTTAGGGGAAGATTTGAAGAAGATTATTGCAGTAATTCAAGATCCAAATTATCATGTCAAAGGCTTGATGCATCATGAATGTAGATTTGAACCAATGTTATTATGTATTATTTAAGATCAATTCAAGTATTCAAAGGAATTATATTTCATCAAGAATCATGATCAAGATCTAAATCCATTGAGGCCACTTCATGCTTGTTTTCAGATCTACAAGGTTTTAAACAAAGTTCTATTGTTTGATTACCAAAACAAGGTTTGACCAAGGAAAACCCCCATTCCTTAACAAATCAACAATTTTTCCTCTATTTGATGTGTGTGATTGTAGATCTAGGTGTTTTGATACTTGAAGATTATTTGAAGACAAAGTTGCAAGATTGAAGAAAGTTTCCAAGTTGTCACAAGGTTATCATCTTCACCGAAAGTCACCTACATGCCAAAATTCAAGCTTTCACACTCAGAGATCCAACAAGAGGGAAGCTACAAAAGATTACTAGAGGATACCTATGTTTTATAAAAACCCTAATATTGAGACTAAATCAAGTCACCTTGGGAATATGAGTCCTAGTATAGCACTTTTTCCAGTTTTAGAAGATTCAGATCAGTCACTGTGAAATTCTAGTTTCTATCCAAAAACTCTAGTCTTTGACTAAATCACCCAGCTTGGCATATGAGTCCCAATGACCATTAAATAGTAGAATTTTAGGGTTTCAAATCTTTTTTTGACCACATCTTTCTTCTAGGTACCATTATGTTTCATTCTCTTTTATTAGTCTGATTTTATGTTCTTAATTCTCTATGTTTCATAGCTAGATTGGCACATTACTTTCATTCCACTTCCTTCCAAGCCTTTTCTTGGTGCTGAACCATAAGTCTTTAATCACACCCCTAGGATACCTTATTTCAGATCTCTTTCCCTTATTCTATCCCTATATTGGGATCTTTAAGATTTCTTTGAGTGAAACTTGAAGGAAATTGGTGGTTCTATCTTCCAAAAAGATAGGACCCCTATTTTCTTCATTTCATTTTGCTGAACCTAGCCTTTATAATAAATTATTTATTTTTTAGAGTGCATCACAGTCCTAGATCTAGCTTTCATTAGCCTTGCATTAGGTCTTATAAATTAGTTAATTGGCATTTAAGGCTTCTTAATTTTGCATCAGTGAAAATGCATGTAGGTTGAATTTTTTCTCTTCCATCATTGAATTTCACTTGAAATATGTAATTGCACATAGCCTAGACAACATTTAATCCAAAAAACCTAACATTCACTCATAATTTGTTGAATTTGATGCAAAAACCTTAATTTGGGTCTCATTCACCCCTCTGGACGATTTAGTCCTTGTATAGGTTGTTTTTCCTAATTTTTGGAAATTTTGTGTTATGTATTTACATTTACAACATTTCATTTTCAAATTGTTTCATAGTGTAATTAAAAAATTACCTTGTTTAGAGTCTAAAAATGGCTTTTACACATTTCATTCTAGGTCATTGAATTGCATTTTAAGTCTCTTTCCATTTTAATTTTGTACATATTAATTTTCACAAATGTTATTATCTATCTTTTCCAAGTTTGAAAAGAAAAAATTAGTCAATAAGCATTCATTTAATACATTTCCTAGCTATCAGAGTCTCTTAGTGCAAGAAATTGAAAAGGTTGATGCTTTCCTTAAATCTAAATCCCCTCCTATCTCTCCTATTTGTGGGAATGATGTGATAGAAGAAGATACAAGCATAGATAACCATGAAGATCATAGTTTTACTTCTCTTGATACCTCTCCTATTGGTCATGAATGTATTTTAGTGAAAGAAGATGCAATTGAGAGTCATGAAAGTCTTGCTTGTCCTTATCCTCCTCCCCCTTGGGAAGACATTAAATAGGAAATAGGGATTTAATTGTAGATAACCATGATGATAATCAAATTGGTTATTCTCCTAATATCCTTCCTAGTCATGAAGAAGATAGTTTAGTGTTAGAAGATACACTTGAAATTCATGAAAAATATAGCTTTTCCCTTTCCTAATACTCCTACCATTTGGAGAGATCTATTTGACGAAAAGTATCCTATCATTGAAAAGCATGATTCTCCTTCTATCGATGCCTCCCCTATTTGTGATGAAGCTACTTTACAAAATCTAACTAGGTAATATGATGAACATCTTAAAATCTCCCCTATTATGGTAGATATTAGGGCACAAGAGAACAATCCCTTAGAAAACAAGGATGAAATCATGGAAAATCATAACAATCAAATTGGACCTCCTAATATCTCTACTATTGGTAAAGAAGATACTTTGATGTTAGAAGATCAAAGTAATGAGATTCATGAAAATATTAGTTGTCTCTCTTCCCCTAGGGAAAACATTACTGATAAATAAGATAATTCAACCATTGATAACTCCCTTAAACTTGTGATGAAGTCATTTTAGAAGAACCAAACATTGAATGTTATGAACATCTAGTTTTTTTCTCTCCTAAATACTCTCCTTCTAGGGAGGATATCATGGTTCAAGAAAATGACTACAATAATGATGCGACTTCCTTAGATGATGATAAAAAGATGACACTAGACTCCCCTTCATTAGAAAGAAATCAAACCAAAACCACCGAGGTATTGAATGCACAAGCATCTGTTAGATACCCCTTGACTATTGGGCTTCCTAAATATCATGTGGGACATCCTAAGAATCCTCTAATTCTTTACCCACCATCACACAAACCACAAGCTCAAAATAAACCCTTCTTCATCCTTGAACCACCTAAGAATAATGTGTCACAGTAGTGGAGTTACAACATCATTGCTCATACATATAATCGTAGAAACAATTTGTAACCAAGAAAACCACCTTGAACATCCCCCCATTGCCTAACCCTATCTTTCCTAGTGCCTCTCATTTGAATTCACATAATGAAAAGGAGTACAATCTTGTTGAACAACTAAAGCATACTCCTGCTAAGATATCACTATGGGACCTTATTCAAGTCTCCTCTAATTATCATAACATGATTCAAAGTGCCTTACAATAATTCCCTCCCCCCCTAATGTGTAATCAAATCAAGTAGCAGCCCAAATTTAAGCTACAACTTCAGTCAACTTGGATATTACTTTCCATTAAGATGAGTTTCCCTATGTAGAAGGGAAATTTAAACAAAATGTCACTTTCATGATAATAGCTATCTATACTAGGTTGGGCAGAAAAAGAAACCTTGTTGACAATGGATCCACCCTTAATGTGTGTAGTATGATCCTTTTGGATAGAATTGGTGTGGATAA
Organism: Sequoia sempervirens; assembly: GCA_007258455.2. Classification (NCBI taxonomy): domain Eukaryota; kingdom Viridiplantae; phylum Streptophyta; class Pinopsida; order Cupressales; family Cupressaceae; genus Sequoia; species Sequoia sempervirens. Next base: position 2,453 of record VDFB02297167.1, on the reverse strand, counting down.
ATGAAAAATTCAACCTATCTCTTTACCTATTCAAGGATTTTACAATGTAGGAAAGCAACCACTCAGTGTGGTCACTTTTCCTATTACAGTTGGAAGCTGTACATTACAAACCCCTATCCATGATTATGCCTCATGAACTTTCATATAACCTTCTTTTAGGTAGATCATGGATTCATGAAATGCAAGTAGTGTCTTCTACTCTTCATCATAAAATAAAGTATGTCTACAACAAAAAAGTGTATACAGTCAATGCCGACCTTGAACCAAACTATTGTTTGAACATTGAGAAAAAAAAGAAGTAAAATCCTTTGAAAACATTAACACAAACTACACAAGTGGAACCCATGTAAGAGAAAGGAAAAGAAAAATATATTGAGAAAATAACGTAGCTATTAGAATTTATGATTGGGGTTCCTTAGATTTCACAACATTCATGGGAGAATACAAAATCATAAATAAAGAGTCTGAAAAGGGAAAATAAAAAGTGATAATTTCAACACAAAATTTGGAAGACCCTTTGAACCATCCACCTCAACCACTTTAGAACAAAAGACAAAAAATTATAGAAGAAAATTTGATGAATCTAATTATGAGAAACCACCAAATCCAAAAGAAATAAAAAAGCTTTATGGAAAAGGTTATGAACTTATGAAACAACTTGGGTATAGTGGAAAAAGGATGTGGTGCTAGAGGACAAGGTATCTATGTCCCTATAGAGCCTAACACATAATGAACAACTAATGGTCTTGGCTATTGTCCCTCAAAAGAAAAAAACAAGCTGTCACTTAATGTCAATACTATTACAAAATATTCCTCTAATCCAACTTTAACATTAGTGCATCCTAAACTGATAGACAATAGTGGTCTTGATTATTATTGTTACCAAATTTTCACTTATTGCTCAATCAGGTAGAGCAAATTGTTTTTTAATTGAACTGAAAGAAGACGATGCATTTTTAATCATTCCTACATTACATTCATATGCACAAATGAAATAATCTAGAAAAAATTACAATTACAAATTACTGCATTCATACATATGCATGCAATAGAAGAAGGATTTAGATATTTTATAAAAAGAGTAATCTTTATTGAATGTATAAGTGTACATTATCTCACACAAGCTATAGGATTGAATTAACCTATTCAATGCAGATAAATAAAATTATATACAATAATAGGTAAAATAAATGTTCATATAAAGAAGGAAACTAGTCATTGCCTGTGAATGACTGGTTCTAGTCTGTCAACTTGTCCTGCTGCTATCCCAAGCTGCATCTGTCCGTCCTAGCTCCATACCACTCCTATTCTTGTATGTGACATGAGAAATGGTGTTAGAGTAATGATCTAAGCAATGAAAATTTTCCAAGTTTACATGAACAAACACCTATACAAATATAGACTGATCTCAATTTACATTAAATACAAAATGCATGCTTTAGGTGTTTGGGAAAACCATCAGGTCAACATACACACCTATATTGGGCATTTTTTTTTCTAATTTTTTTTCTTTATGCATAGATACAAGAAAAATAACATTTCTATTTTAATTCATCTAATTAAGCATGTGGGTTAAATGTGGCTCCCACAAGGGTTGAGCTCACCATGTTGATATGGTGTGTTTATGAGACATTGAAAGGGTTATCTCTTTATGTTATGCTTGGAAAAACACATCATTTATAGCAGTGATTTATTGGTCACTATTATGAGTGACATATGATTATTTATAGAAATCATAAAACATGAAACAAATGACGACAGTCATCATGATTCATATTTTGATATCCAAGAATATCAAAAGATAGGTGGAACAATCATATTGGCATTGTTTCTGACATTCACAAGTGAAATGACCAGTCACTATGCAAATGTAAAAGTCCAAATCCGGATTAAAAGTGGTAGAGAATTTATAATAGTCTTTGTCAAGAGACTTTGATAGTAGGAGTGAATAAAAGAGGGGAAAATCCTTAAAGGAGACTGGTAATGATGGCTAGGTTTTTAGTCTAAGCATATGTTCATTTATTCCCAAAGAGAACACAAAGTATACATAAGGAACATATCTTAGTTCTTTGAAAATGAAAATAAAGTGATATTTTTATATGTATATCATGTATTACATGATTTACAGAATAATAATGGCCTTTGTTAAGAGTTTTTAGAGATGTATAGATGCTTGTGGATAATAGTGATGGATAAATGAACAAATAGAAGTTCTTTTCAAAATATTTCTTCTAAAAATTGACTTACTAGTGAATGGCTAAGTTGAAAATGAAAGGAAGAGTGCCTCTGTGTCATCAAAATCCATCACAAATTTTTTTTAGTCAAGCTTCCATGAAACCCTAGGGCAGTGGCCAAGCTTCTCCTTGAAGCTTCTTATAAAATGAGACAAATTAGTTTCTTTCTTTTTCTTTAGGGTTGAAGCCCTAATACATGGACAATGAGATTGGCATTTT
>VDFB02297166.1:0-41461 GCA_007258455.2 Sequoia sempervirens | reverse complement strand
ATTTGGAGCATTTCCAATACCTCGTGATGTGTAAATGATGAACATCTATAAATGGGAATAGTTTTATATGTGTTGGTGCAGTGGATAGGTTCTAGGTGTCAGATGTGTGCATAGATAGTGAAAATGGAAAGGGTGTTACATGCATACATGTAAGAATATAGATGGGGGAGAATTTTGGCCTTTGGTGCATGCATAAGATTATGGTTTGCAAGTTTTTTGACAAACATTGAAGCAAAAAGAAATGTTTTACTGTTCAAAAGGTAGAGGACATTTGCTTAATAAGAACTTAGTTTTGGAGGATGTGATAGAGGTGAGTTGTTCTTGGATTGTGAAGTGTTAGAAATTGAATCTAAAAGAACTTTGAGTAATTGATAAAACCTAATTCAGAAGCTTGTAGAAATAGAGAAGATGTGAAAAACTAATTGGCATGGGCAAGATCCTGTTAGGTGTGAAGGCATTAACTGCATTTTGTTAACATTTTCCTTGCAAGAGGAACCATTTTTTTGGGATTGGAGTGGAGACAAAGATCTATAGAGTTGCAAAGACATTTGGTTGTTGAAGCAGAGAGTGGAAGGTCAGAGTATGAAATGTTTTTGTATATTTATCAAGGAAATTTGATTCTTGAAATGTGTGTTAAAACTATGTAAATTCTTTGATTTTGTCTAATTTTTTTCCATGGAAAAATGTCATGGTAAAACTCTATGTGGACCCATATGCAAAAAAGCAAGAAATAGGTAAGAAAATCTACAAGCTTTTCAACAAACTATAATGAAACAATAACAAGCACAAACAAAACACAATAGTTTCCTAAGATTTCATGAATTAGCTATGCGTTCATTGAACGTGTAGTGAGAAAGATTTAAAGTTTTATAAACACACAACCAAGGCATTCAACAACAGTGCAATTTTTTAGGATAATGAGTACGAAAAAGTGCAACCAAGAGCTAGAAAATCCATCGTATTTTTACCAAATGAGATTAAGCACAAACAAAAGCTAGCAATCATCTAAGATTTCATGAATTAAGTATGCATGTAGTGTAAGTGCAAGAAGATGGGTCAACATTCAAGAGAAGTGTCATTTTTTAGCTTTAAAAAAAATACCCATTGATTTTTTTAGAATTGGTACCCATTTTGAAGTGGGTACTTGTTCCAAAATTTCTAAAACTCACACATGTTTTTCATTTAGATTTAGGCTCAAAAGAGGCATGGTAACCCAACACTTAGGCTTAGACTTGTAAGTACAAGGTCATGACAATTTCAAGAGAAAAAAACTAACTTTGGCAATATAGTTAATGAAGTTTTTTTAAAAATGTTTTATGAAATTAAAACCCATTATATACGACAATGTCTAGTTTTCAAATATGTTAATAATTCAATTATGTTTTCTATTTTTCAATTAATTTATGAGGAAATATGTCCATAAACTCGAAATGTTAGGTTTCCATATTTTTTTAATAACCTTTAATTTGTTAATTTTCTTTAAAAAAAATATATATGGCATCAATCTATAAAGAATTCTTTACACAATGAAAAAAAAATCAAAAAATGATAAGTTTAGATCAAGTTATGATGTCTGTACACAAGGGTTTTAAAATTCAGAAATTAGGGCCAATAAATAAATAAATAAATATTATGAAAAAAATTATTAAAAAATATCCTCATAAATCTTCATTATAATATACATATTTCCCTAAAAGGAATTAGAAAAATAATTTTATTTATGTCAAATTATGGTGTTCGTACACATGCATGATATGGTCCTAAAAAAGTGACTTTTAAAAAGTGGTTTTTATACATACATATTAAAAAATATTATGTATCATTTGGGTATTAGAATAAATTACATATTTGAAAAGTGGACTCAAAACACTAAATTTCATATTACTGAACTTTTTTAAGATTCAATGTGTAAGTGCTTCAAATTTTAAGTCCAATTGTGACAAATTATAAAAATTGGGAAAAACACTTCCACTTTTTGAAAATTTTGTGGACCCAACTTCTTGCACCTACCCTGTACCAACATGCGATAAAGCAACTCAAATAGAACTGAATCAAGTATCAACTTAATCTTTAATGCACGTTAAATATATCATTTATCTCCCTATGTATTGCATACAGTTATTCTACCATTCCTTTTTGTAGAAGCAAATAAGTGAAATAGAAACACATTATAAGATTTGTGTTCCAAGTCTATAGTTTGACATGTTCACACATAGTACTCTTTGCATTCTCACCATCTGTGCACTCATTTAACATTCACAGTATGTGCAACACAACAAAGCATACATAAGTATTACCATTTACAGTTGTTCACAATTCACATAGTACAAGGTATTGGGATTGCTCCATACGAGCAACAAAATAGATAAGTAATTCTTTACAAACATCAAAAATATGCTCATAAATTCCAAGTGTATAATGTTCCCATAACATAAGACATATTCATGGAGACAAAAGAGGTAATAACAAAAGCATGACAAAAAATAATTCTGAAGCAAAATAGAACTATGAAATGGATTTTTGCAAACATCTTGTCATTAAATCCAAAATTTCCAAGCTTTGAGATTAGGTCAGTGCCTATCAAAGCAATAAAGCCACTATTAATGCATTGTAAGTCTCTACAATGGAGTGGATCTAAGACAATATTGCTCTATATAGGAACAACATACTAGTATTCTAATGCACCAACAAGTGTACTACTCATTTTTGTGTAAGTAAATTAGTGGGATAGAGCTCTAAGTATTTTGGAAAATATTTAATAGGTAATAGGTAAGAAAGATAATAGCATATTTAATAACAAGTAACAAATCTTGGGTAGACTATTAAAAAGAAAATTTAGCAAATGCAATTGTGAACATGTTGCATAGTAAAAACATGTAACAGTAGAGTTTAATCTATTTAAACAATAACATAAGAAGGTAAAGTATTATGTAGCATACCATGTATTGCATAGTGTAAATATGTAATAGTAGAGTTTAATCCATTTAAACGATAACATAAGAAAGTAAAGTATTTTCTACCATATAATGGAGAGACATGTGAGCTATAAAAGAAAAAGAGAAAGAAGTTTTGAGTCATAGAACATGAAATATAGTAACATCGGTAGAAGAGACAACAAGAAATGGATAAAAAAAGGAGGAATGCAGATTTTTTGATGAAAAGCATTTATGAAAATCCACAAACCATCAAGGGTACTTTTTCCCCTAAACACAAAACATGAGAAGATCCACAAATCTTTTTACCAAATTCACCACTTTTCACTTGTTTCCACATTTCTACAAGACTTCAAAACACCATATCAGTATTCCAAATTCACCAACCAACCTTAACACACCTTAAACAACCTCATACTAGCTGAATCCAACCAATTTTTTTTTTAGAAAACACTAAACCAATCAACATTCACCAATCATGCCTCTTTGCAACTATTTTCCAAACATGGAAAAAAGACGTCATTCACTCAATCTTGTTTCTAATATTTTGTCTAACACTAAACCACTCTTATCATCATCAACCTAACTAAAACAAAGAAAATACCTTATGAGACCATTCAACTTTCAGATCATCATGTATACTTAAGTCACCAACTGCACCATGGTTCCACCCTATTCAAACACCAAAACAACCACTTTGCTTTCTGAACTTTGTTCTATCATAGAGACTTATTTATCAACATCACTTAGATAGATTCAAACTAAAATCCATCACTCAAATCACTGTTTTAGTAGATTTGCACTTTCTTTGCAGTCAAAGCACTATTTATCTATTAGGTCTCTACACACTAAATCGAGTGTTTCTCCCAAACCATCTTGAATCATCCCATACTATTTGCATATTCGGGAACCCATTTTGGCATACTATAACATATAAAAAAACTTGAGTAGGTCGTTTTAAAGAATTTACCAGAATAATTGACTATTTGCTGGAAAGAGCCTTAATTAGGCCAAAAATACAAAGAAAATATTCTTAAATCACCTTTAAAATCACATTTAACCACAAAAAGTATTGATTCAAGTGAAAAAGCATAAGATTCAACAAATTTTATGGATTGAAGGGCCCAATAAATCATTGACCAACAAAACCCTTGGTTTTAGGCTCCACAATGCTTGACAAAGTGAGGGTTTATTGAACAAGATTATTGCAAACCTCAAATCCACTAGCCATTTCTTCCATAACCTTAGAATATGTCTGATCAAACTTAATCAATCACCTCCAAGACTTTACTAAAGCCATTTTATCATAAACTTTCTTTGAACCATCCACTTTCAAGGAAAATCTCAGAATTTCTATTGAAGACAACACCAACACCTTGCACCATAACTTCCCTTGCACCTAAACACACACACAACTAAAAAGAAACCTATAACATCCCATTCCACCAATCTAACTAATCTTCATTGGTGGAATGGTGGCACAAAAATTATATGACTCTCAAACCCTTGTTTAAGGATTACAAACTGTTACATAAAAGAAGTCTGAAAATCGACTATAGATTCAATTGAAACTTCTCAAAACTATTGTATTTGAATATTTTACACTTTAAACAACTCAAAAAATAGGTATCAAGGTCAATAAGTGTTGTTTAAACCCAAAAGTATGGAAAAATCACAAAGGAAAACGTTATTTTTTAGCAAACAAGATACTCTTTATTTCAAAATTGGTTACAAGATACAATCATTGTATTTTCCTCTCCTTCTCCATGCTTTATAGAGATGTTTACAAAAATTAAGGAAACTTCCTTTTCAATTCCAATGACCTATCCTTTCATTTCCCACAAAAGACTCTTCAGCTCCCTGATTTTTGTGCATTTTTTGCATTTTTACATTATTGACAACATTTGACTTGACTTTTGCAATTAACCACCTAGAGACCTATTTGAGACTTTAAATACATTAAATATGACCTCCCATGACCCTTTTACAATGCTTTTACAAAAATTCTTGACGGAGGCTTAACAAAGCATAAGGTGCTCTTGTACCATACAACCAACCTAAAAAAAATTTCCAAGTCTCCTTGGAAATGTATTGCATCCATCTTGATTCTTCATCCTATGGAAATCACTCTCTTGAATATTTCTTTTCTTTTTATTGGTTCCATCGTTTGTCTTCATCTTTTTCTTCATTTCTGACTTCTCTTGTCTTCACTTGTCTTTTCTTTGCCTTTTTCTTTTCTCTTTCTCTGCTCATCAGGTTCACAATCACTCTTCTCATTCTAAAGGACATAGGGCTGTCGTTTCAAAACTCTCCACTTACCACTAACTCTTTCTCAACCAAAGCACATAGGCTTGTCCTTTCACATTGCCTTTCTCAATAATCTTTCCTCTTTTTCCACAATTCATTTTTTACCTTCTATGACCAATCATCTTTTCATGTACTCCCATTAGTGGAGTACTCTTCAAATTGACTAACATCTTCAAATGGCTACAAACTCAAGTGCTTCTTTAGAAAGGTATCCATCTCCCCCACTACTCCACCACACAAAATAGATAAATAATATTCTTCCTTTTGTTTTGCTTGCTCCTCTCCTACCTTTATCAAAGGTTCTATCATCTGCATTTCTAATTCTAATGCTTTCACGTGTCTTCTTTTTTGTGCCATCCTTTGAATAGGTCATACAACTCTTCTCTTCTTAATTTTCAAATTCCAACTTGTGGCTTGCCTTCACAACTGTTATCTGCTTCAAATCTTTCTATCATCACTCTGAATTCCTCTAGTGCTTGCCTCAATTCTCTAATCTCTTGATCCATCTTCCTTTGATTTGTATTTTTCTCTTTTCTCTTCCTCTCTTCTTGTTTCTTCTTCCTTTTTGATTCCTCAACTTGCAAACATCTTCTTAACAAATCCATCTTCTCTTCAAGCAAGTCCCTTTAATTTTGCTTCCTCTTGACTTTGCCTCACCTAGGTCTCTTCTCTTTTCCTCTACTTAGTCTCTTGGCAATCAAGTTCTCTCTTCAACCTACACAAACACAAAAACAAAAAAAAACACCAAAATCTCTTGCCCAAACCTTCTAAGCTTTGATACCAATTGATGCAATACTAAGGTTTCACCAACTCAACTTCTTTGTAACTTCCACAAAGCTTCAAAGACACCAAATATAGAATAGAGATCCAAAACACTTATTGTACTCAGAAATCACCTTAAACATCATGTTTCAGACAAGTTCAAACCAATAACACTCTTACAATACCCTGAATCATCAACCCTTTCAACATTCACACCCAAGACACCAAAAGCTAGTAGTAGTCCATCATGACATAAATGACTATTTCTTCAAAACCTGATTGAATCTCCCAGGAAAATTTACATTTTTAGCAACCCATTACAGCCATATTTAACATACTTGAAAATAAGGTACTATTATTTTGAAAATATGTAGCCTAAAATTGACTATACCGCTACTACAAGCTCCAAATAGGACAAAATAACAAAGCATGTACCAACAAAACAACTCCACAACCCCTAATAAACATGGAAAACATTGTATTAGGCCATAAAAATTTAGATTCAACAACTTTGAGAGGTTGAAAGACTTAATAATCCGAAATTACAAAACCCCGGTTATAGGCTTAAATGTGCTCAAACAATGAGGATTTAATTAAAGTATTCACTCCAAACCTCCAATCACATTTTCATTGCTTCCAACAGATCAAAATACACCTACCTATTCTTAATGAAAAAATTTCCATGTGTTTCCACTTTCTTTTCTCAAAACCCTATCATCTAGCCTCTTCGTATGCTCAAAATCAAGACTATAACAACCTAGGGCATCAACATAAAGCCCTCAAACCTTAATATTTATTCCTTCCACTTGGAAATATTAAAGAATATGTTAGAAATGACCCCCAAACCAAAAATCATGATTTTTTACTAGTTATAAATGAAGAAATGCATTTTTGAATGCTTGTTGCCACTGCTAAATCAAAATTTAACCATTTCTACCAAAATTGCAATAACTTTTGCATAACTCCATGAAATTGAGTGAAACCAATTGTATTGAAAATTTTATTCAAATATATTTCAAGTACCATCAATGAGAAGTGGGTGTTGGGCCATACATGGAAATACCAATTCTTGAAACAGAGACAATTACTAGAAAATACAAAAACAACATTAAATTGCCTTCATTCCAACTTCAAATCCACACTTCTACCTTACAAATGATTCAAAAGGAATTTTTAAAGGATTTTAAATTTCCTACAACTAAATCAACCAATCAAAACTATCTTTTAACCTCCTCGAGCCTTCAACTTTTCTATTTTACCTTTTTTGCACTTTTTGCAATTACATCATTTTGAAAACTTTTTACAATTTTTTGTAATATTTTAAAAATGAACTCCTAACAATCTCCTAGGACCTATTACATCATTAATGTGGCCTCTTGGGCCTTATTACAACATCAAAACACTAGATTTAAACCAAAAACCTAATATTTCCTCATGGATGCATGTGCTTGCTAGGGTGCTCCTACACCATTTGTCTAATCGCAGGTAGTCTTTCACTTCCTTCTACTTCTTTTTCACCTACAATATCATTATTATAGTTAGTATGAAAAGTAGTTTTTTAATATAATTGTAAACAATTTGAGGATTTTGAAAAGCAAGAAGACTATTTGAATCAATATTGCTTTATACCTTGTTGTGGCATATAATCTTTACTCAGTTAGGCATATGGCCTCTATGACAACATTGTTTTGATTGAGGGTGAAATTCCCTTTGGTCACAAAGTCTCATAGTACAAATATCATTGTTGACTTGTTCTTGATGCAGTTTTCATATTTAGTGTCCTAAAGGACAGGCAAGAGTTGTCGTAACACATCACTTCAAATTGAGCAATTGATTATTTGCTTGTCACTCGTGGGTATGTGTAGGGTCATGATGGGCCAAAAAGTGGCGATATGATGGGTATGTGTAGGGTAAGTAGCTGACGACTTTTTTTTACCCAAAATTGATGAAATAAAAATGGTTTTTAAAGCATATTAGTAGCTTTCCATCAATATAAATTATGCTTTACTTTGAATTTAATAAATGATTATTATTCATTTTGTATTTGAATTATGACTAAAGTCTTGATTGATAGGATGATTGAAAATCATCTATAGCTTTCAAATAGTATCACATTTCTTGAATTTGAAACATCTATCACATTCTATGCTTTGCATACTATAAGATTAAAAAAAAAATCAATTTCATGAAGTTTTGACCAAGTTAAGGTGCTCAAACATACAAGTTTTTTATATATTTTAAAATTTGTAATAAAAAAATCATAAATAATTATTTACTTGGAAAAAAATTATAAAAAAATATGCATCACATCGGTACTTGAGTCCTCTACTTATATCTAAAATTTTATAAAAATATTATTATATTTTTATTAGTGGAACTAGGTGGTCAAACATACATTCTTTACTTCTTATTTTTCCACGAACTTAGTATTACATTGAAATTTAAAGCCACCAAATAGATTTTTTTAATAAAACCTAGTAGTTTAGAAACTACATTCAATTTGTAGAGATTTTATTCCTACATATTTTTGAAATAATATAGATAACTTATTCAAATTTTTACATCAAGTCGCTAAGTATGTGCAAGATCATCATGAAAAAAATAGGCCCTTAAGTAGCAAAAAATTCAAAAAAATTAGAGTTACGCAACTTGACGTAAAAGATTGAATAAGTTATCTATATTATTTCAAAAATATGCTAAGAATAGAATCATAGCAAATTGAATATAGTTCTAAACTACTAGGTTTATTTTATTTTTAAAATCTATTTGGTGAAAATTTGAAATTTCAATGTAGAATTACTTAAATTTCAAGGAAAAAAATAAAGAAGTAGGTATAAGATACACCTAACCACAATAAAATGATAATATTTTTCATAAGATTTTTAGATATAAGTGGGGGACTCTGTCCCAATGTGATACATATTTTGCATAAATTTTTTCCAATTAAATAATTAATGATGAATTTTGATTACAACTTTAAAAATATAAAGGAAAACTTCGTATGTCGACCACCTTAACTTGGTCAAAATTTCATGAAATTCATTTTTTCAAATCCTATAATTATGTGAAGCATAGAGATGACACATATTTTTTGGATTCAAAATATGTGATACCGTTGAAATCTATAGATTTTTTTCAATCGACCCTATCAGTGGGACTTTAGTGCGTAATTCAAATAGAAAATGAATAATAATAATTTATATTGATTGAAGAGTTGAGAATCTCCTTTAAAAACTATTTTTGTTTCATCAATTTTGGTTAAAAAGACATCGTCAGCCACATATCCTACAGATACCCATCATATTGCCACTTTTTGGACCCATCATGATCTTGCATATACCCTGCCTAACTCCAATTTTTCTAAAAAAATTTCCACTTAAGGGCCTATTTTTTCCATGATGATTTTGCATATACTCTTGTTGTGATGACTGCCTTAGGATTAAGTACACATACATAGCTCACCTCATTGTCACAATGACTACAATGAGCAGTTTCTTGTTGGAGTGCACCATAAGCATTGAATTTATATTTGTAACCTGGGAAGAAAGCTTCAAATGGATTCAATAGTGCATTTGCTACTTTAATGTCCCTAAAAACTGAAACATTTGAACATAGATAGTTAGCAGCAACAGTTTCATAAATTTTAAATGAAAGTACATAAAAAAAATTTAAAGAGTCATCTTGAATGTTGATTATAGCAAAGAAGCTAACTTGTCCAATGTTCTTTTGTTATTCAATTTGCAAATAAACATTGATCGAACCATGTGGAACATGTTTTTTTGATTGATGCTTTTTACTTGATATTTTTGAAAACAAAGGCTGAGATTTTGTTCTTATGTAGTAGTTCCTCTATTTGCAAATATTGTTTTTCATGAGTTGAACGTAGCTGCAGCTACATGGTAATCACAAAGTTAGTGTTTCTTACAAAGAAATTTCACTAGAGTAGACAATGCTATAAAAAAATGTTAGAATGGATTAGTGGCATATGCTAGTTGGACTTTTTTACCTGTGCTTTGTTTGATTCTATTATGCCATCTTTGATATCTATAACATATTGGCTTCCAACCTTTTTAGCACTAGCAACCAAAGCACCTATTGTTCCAATTGGATACTGATCTTTCGTTGCTAGTACATAGCTAATAGTAGTATCTAGAATGAAGTGGTAATATGTTGAAAAATTGAGGCAAACTTTCTATTCTACTTGTTTATGTTAGTATTCTAGTATACAATCATAGTCCCCTCTATCATAATCTTTCCTAGGAGCAATTTGAAAGCCTGATATTAAAACTCCCATTCCTAGAACTATTTTCTACTCATGTTCTTGTACAAGGTATCCACTGACATTTAGTGTAATTATCATTTCCACTTCTTTAAGGTCAATGAGATCCATATGGAGAACTTCACATGTTCTATTCACTTTGTCCAATGTTGCTTTATAGACAACCAGGACATCACCTTGGAATGTGTCACCAAATTTTCTTGCATTCAACTCTTCAATTGATAGAGTCTTCTTGATTTTTGTTCTATAGATGAGAAATGTAAAAGTTATATTTGAACAATGCAAAAATGCATGTCATAGATAAATAGGATAGGTTGTTTATTGTTTGCTTGTGTCTTCCTCCATTTCTTGTTCTTGTTGTTGTGGTCTTTTTGTTTGGTCCATGATTTGCTTGCAAGCTAGTGATTTAGTATTGCAGACTTAATTGGAAAAAAATTTAGCCATAAATGCTTGTGTATATTACCATGTTAAACTGATTTAACCAGCATAGTGGAATTTTAGGAAAATAGGAAAGTGATCAGTCCAACATGCCTCTAATCTGTAACTTGCATACATATGTGGTTGAAGTTGACCAAATGTGGTCAATCAGTGGCTTGTGTAGACTATGCAATTTGTTTAACAAAAAATGAATTGTGTTAGTTTGCATGAAATTTTCAAGTGTTGTTTTTCTTATATTTTGTGAATACATGTGGGTATGTCCAAGATCATGATGGGCCAAAAAGTGGTGATATGATGGGTATGTGTAGGGTATGTGGCTAACAACTATTTTTTTTACCCAAATTTGATGAAACGAAAAGGGTTTTTAAAGGAGATTCTCAGCTTTCCACCAATATAAATTTTTCTTTACTTTGAATTTAATAAATAATTATTATTCATTTTCTATTTGAATTACGACTAAAGGCCCTAGGTGATATGTTGATTGAGAGAAAACATCTATAGCTTTCAAATGGTATCACATTTTTTTGAATCCTAAAGAAACATATGTGTCACATTCTATGCTTTGAATACTATGGGATGAAAAGAAAAGAATTAAGATATCGTGAAGTTTTGACCAAAGTTAAAGGTGGTCGGAGACATACGAGTTTTTATATTTTTTAAAAGAGTTATAATAAAAAATTCATAATTAATTATTTACTTGAAAAAAATTATAATGAATATGCATCACATGAGACATGAGTCCTCACTTATATCTAAAAATATTATAAAAAAATATTATCCACTTTATTGTGGTTAGAGATTGGTCGAATAAACCACCACTTAAGTATTTTTCCCTTAAAATTTAAAGTACCAACATTGAAATTTCAAATTTTCACCAAATGAATTTAAAAAAAAAACCTAGTAGTTTAGAAACTACATTCAATTTTCTATAGATTCTATTCTTACATATTTTTGAAATGATATAGATAACTTATTCAATTTTTTACATCAAGTTTCTTAACTCTAATTTTTTTGAATTTTTTGCCACTTAAGGGCTTTCTTTTCCCAATGTGATGATTTTGCACATACCCATGTTGACATGAAAGTCACCCACAATTTATAGTATGTTTTTTGTACCTATGTATGCAATTATAGATTGTACAATTGTGATTATTTCTTGAATAGAAGTATTAGTCCTTGCATAAATATTAGAGATATTAAGTTCATTAATGCTTTGTAGTATTGTGACTATGATAGCTTCAATATTCATAGAGCTGTGTTGTTTTTTTTTTATACGAACAAATATTTTTTGGTAAATGTTGCTATTCCATTTATTATGTTCATACCAAAGATATTAGAATATTGTGATAATATACTCGGGTGTAAAGCTTGCACATGTACTTCTTGTAAACACAAAATGTCTGATTGCATTATGTCGTAGTCATTGACAATATCATGTACATGTGGATTTAATGAATGAGTGTTTAATGTGCACAAAAGCAATTGTGGTGCATCGTGTGTACATGTAGCTTGGATATCAAGCTACCACTATGCACTTGACTGCAGGTGATGCATTTCTTCATGTACCTTGTGCTTAACTTTGAAGTTTTTAATGATTAAAGGTTTTAACAAAAAAAATGAGTCTATTGTCTTTGTCTGTGATAGTGTTATGTAAGTTAAGCCATGTTGTCTTATGCCTATTGGGTCAAAAGACGTAGCTTACATTGTTAGTCATTATGCTTGGTGAATGGTTCTTGCACATGCTAGCTAAATTGGAAATTGTTTTCTAATTGCAATTTTCTTGTTCATTGAAATATTTTGAATAGCTCTAGTAATGTGCAATATAAGAACCCATTCCTTGTCAATGTGATTAGTGTAATATTGTCCTAGTTTTGTGTGTTGCTATTGCCCAATTATGGGATCAAAAAATTTAGCCAAAAAATATCGATGTCATTATCTATTGTATATGCTTTAAACACTCCATCGGTCTAGTTGACTAGGCCATCTTGTGTATTATAGTTTCCTACATAGATTTCAAGAAGAATATCCTCTTTCAAGTATATTTAAGGTGGAAGAGTAGTTGTATGGATATAGAGCCATATTGCATTATAGTTTTCCTCATACTTGTCTATTGCATTTAGCACAACCATTTCACTAGAAATAGACAATAACATTTTATGGTTATGTGCCTCTACATCAACTTTCTAATAGAACAATTATGGAAGTGTTGGGTCTAAAGGTACAGGACGAAAGAAAAGTTGGTTAAGATAGTCCATGTTATCATTTGTTTGTAAGCCTTTTCGTATTCTATTAAGGATTGTAACTAAATTTTCATCCTTTTGTATCATAGTTGTGACTGTGAGCACCTAAAATCTGCAAACACTAATGCCTCAAGCATGGGTTAGTAGCTTACAAATTCATCAAAATGCTCCTATGAAATAATGAAAAATGCTTCCTAAACATTATAACAAAACAAACTAAATTGAAAGCATGAAAAATACATAATGCACACCTATTCCATAGTGGATTGGTGTCACTTTATTGTGAAAAGTGACCCTTTCCCGACCCTTGACAAGCTCAAATGCTGCAAATGCAATGGTGATGGAGTAAGAAGAGAAAAATTAGTTCTCAATCCAAGAGAGTAACATTGCATAAGAGTTGTAGATGAGTTGATGAATATTAAACCCTCTATTTATAGATTTATTTTGATGAGAAAATGGCCAAATGGATGAATGTGGGACTAAAGACAAACCAATGAAAAGAGGCCACTTGTCAACTTGCCATAGGTTGAGGGATGTGCAAGTTTTGGCCAATGTGCCCAAGAGAGGGAGATTCAAATTCAAATTTGTGAAATAAATGTTGAGAGGGGGACATGAAAATGAGAAGTTAATGCAATGTTGGAAGGGACAAGTCAACTTCTCATTATTTTCAAACTTGAGGGAATATTCTATTTTTTATGCCAAGTTGAAAGAAAATAAGGATTTTAATAAATCAATAAATTGATTTATTTGTGCAAGTGGGAATATCTAGAGAATGTGATGGGTGGTTAGGTTAGGCTAATTAGGATTAGATAAGCTTAATGATGATTAGGTGAGTTTGACCCCTTTGACTTGAATATTTGGATTTATTTAAATCAAAAGAGGAGAAATATGAATTTGGGATTTAATTAAATGAATGTTTGATTTATTTAATTAAAGGGATGATGCAAGATAAAGGTTAATTAATGAAGTGTTAGGATTTAATTGATTTATTTAAATGATGTAATGATGAAGTGGATTTATTTAATTTGAAGGATGAAATGTTAGATTTGATTAAATGAAGGTTATTTGATTGAACCATTGGATTGACATGTATGCATATTTTGCATGTCTACAGTGACCAATGGGTAGCATTTTACATTGTCTCTCCAAAAATTGTGAGGCATCAATTCAGTTATAGTGGGTTTATTCTCAAATACAATGGAGTCAAGTACAGGTTGCACCTGGTAAAGATCACCATAGAAAATTGTATCAAGGTTTCCAAAGTACATTGTAGGAATTTTCATTATGTCTCGTATTCGTCTATAAATGTAACATAGAAATGTTGACCCTACTAGCGATATCTCATCTATAAGGAACACACACAATTGATTGTAGTGCTTGGACATATTGTCCAATGCCTCATATGCTAAGGGCATAAAATGTGATGTATGAAATGGTATGTGAAATTCTAAATGTAATGTGAATCCACCTAAGTTGTAAGCTACTTTACCTGCATATGCAGTTAATAAGCCTTTTGGTTTTTCTAGATTGTTGTTAATTGATTTTCTATAAATGTGAATTAGAGCTTGGTATATATAGCTTTTTCTGTGAAAGTCTTTCCAGTTCGAGCTCCTCTAGTAAAAAAAAAATGTAAAGGTTTGTCAATGTTATTCATCTTTTTCATTATAAAATCTTTAACAATTGTTTGTTGTTCTCTATTCAACATTTTTATTAGTTTGTAGTATTCATTGTTGTCAATTATCTATGGGTTTTTAGCAATTTGAAATGTATTTTGTGACATTGTATTTGGTTTTATGTGTTCTATGTTTGGAAAGCCTATTTGAATGTCATATTGTTATGTGCAACTATTTTTCCTTGGTGTGAATGACTTATTGTTGTTGTTATCGTCAAGGGACTCGACATCTTTAAGTTCCTTTTCTATGTCACCCCATGCAACACTTGTGAAAATTCTAGGTGAATTTTGCATGGTTTTTTACAATAGTTTTTTCATTGTGCATATATGCACATTCCCAGGTGTCAAAGTTGTGTTTTAATGTACTCTCATTTATTGTAAATGGTACGTAGAGCATAAATTGCTCTCTACAATGATTTTGCAGGTCCAAGTGCTTGTTAAAGTTAATAAAGCATATTACTCTTGGTTTAGTTCTTGGATTAACTGTAGTTCCATTTTTATTGTAGCTTGAAACAAATTCCACAAGACATGGGTATGTGTAGGATCATCATGGAAAAAATAGGCCCTTAAGTGGTAAAAAATTCAAAAAAATCATAGTTAGGCAACTTGATGTAAAAATTTGAATAAGTTATCTATATTATTTCAAAAATATGTAAGAATAAAATCTGTAGAAAATTGAATATAGTTTATAAACTACTAGGTGTATTTTAAAAAATAAAAATCTATTTGGTGAAAATTTCAAATTTCAATGCGATTATACTTAAATTTCAAGGGAAAACAGATAGGTGTATGTCTAACCACCCTAACCAATAAAATGATAATATTTTTTATAAGATTTTAGATATAAAGTAGAAGACTCATGTCCCAATGTGATGCATATTTTTTTATAATTTTTTTCCAAGTAAATAATTAATTACAAATTTTTATTACAAATTTTAAAAAATATAAAACTCATTATGTCTAACCACCTTAACTAGGTCAAAACTTCATGAAATTCAATTATTTTAATCCTATATTATGCAAAGAATAGAATGTGATGCATGTTTCAGATTCAAAAAATGTGATACTATTTGAAAGCTATAGATGCTTTTCAATAAGCCTATCAATCAAGTCTCTACTCGTAATTCAAATAGAAAATGAATAATAATTATTTATTAAATTCAAAGCAAAGAATAATTTATATTGGTGGAAAGCTGAGAATCCCGTTAAAAAAAAAATTCGTTTCATCAATTTTGGGTATAAAAAAGTCGTCAGCCACATACCCTACAAATAACCATCATATCGCCACTTTTTGGCCCATCATGATCTTTCGCATACCCATATGTCTATCAATATTTGAGGATGTATCAAATAATAGTCCACAAT
Source organism: Sequoia sempervirens (assembly GCA_007258455.2). Taxonomy (NCBI): domain Eukaryota; kingdom Viridiplantae; phylum Streptophyta; class Pinopsida; order Cupressales; family Cupressaceae; genus Sequoia; species Sequoia sempervirens. Next base: position 25,465 of record VDFB02297166.1, on the reverse strand, counting down.
AGATTTTGAGAGAATGTTTTCTGAATCATCTAGTTCATTGTTTAGCTGTTTGACAGATTTTAGAATGAATGTATAGTCACTATAGGACTGCATGTTAATGAAAATACATTTTCTTAAGGTGAAGTTTAGTGGAAGTGATAAAACAATGTGCATAACTTGCTGTGCTGACATTTGTTACAAATTAAACAATGCATTTCCATGGTTACCAATAGTTTTTTATTCCATCAATATTTGTTTGCTGGTGGTCCTTACGTATTCTTTTGAATGCATATGTCATTGATTTGTCTAGTTTTTGGATTTTCAAGACATTTTCAGGACATTTTCTGATTTTTCGAATTTTTGGTTCTATACCTTGAAAGATGTAGGCATAAAACTTTTTGAGATGGGAATTATTCATGGGCTCCTGCAGAGGTTCTCCTTCAGGTGTTGATAACTGATATGCCCCTAATTTGTAACTTGATGTTATGACTAATGGTCCCAACCAATTGGGTTCAAACTTGACTTTGCTGCTTGGGTTTGGGACATTCTTCTAATTTTCTTTTAATACCAATTCTCCAACTTGGAACATCTTGCCTCTGATTTTCTTATTGTCACTCCTTTTGAGTCTATTCTGATAGACTTGCAAATGATTCAAAGCATCTATACATCGCTTATCTAGTAACTCTAGCTCATTTAGTCTTGATACCCGGTACTCTTCATCTGTGATGAGGTTTTGCAGTGATATCCTGAGGGATGGGAGCTCGATCTCAATGGGGAGTACAAATTTTGATCCATAGACCAAGGAGAAGGGGGTGGCGCCAGTGGGTGTGTAGATGCTAGTTCGATAGGCCCAGAGGGCGGGATTAAGCTACAGATGCCAGTCAAAACTAGTGTCATTGATTATTTTCTTGAGGATTTTCAAAATGGTTTTGTTTGTAGCTTCTGCTTGGCCATTTCCTTGGGGATAGTATGGGGTATAGAAGCGATGTTGGATTTTGAATTTCTTGTACAAGTCACGGACATCCTAATTTTTGAATGGTGTCCCATTATTTGAGATAATGGCTTCTAGAACACCATAGCGGCAAATGAGATAGTTTAGAATGAGCTTTGAAATATGCTTCCCAGTTATGTACGTCATGGGTATGGCCTCCACCCACTTAGTAAAGTACTATATTGTGGTTATGATGAATTTGTGGCTGTTAGATGAGGTGGGTGTGATTTTCCCAATGAGATCGAGTCCCCACTGCGAAAAGGGCCACGGTGTGACGATAGAATGAAGCTCTTAAGTTGGAGCATGGATGAGGTCCCCATGCTGCTGACATTGTAGACACTTTCTAGCATGATCACGTGCTTCTCTTTCCATTGTGGGCCAATAATACCCCATCCTAAGCAGTTTCTTAGCTATGGTCATTCCACTTGAGTGTGAACCACAAATACCGTTATGTACTTCAATTAGAGCGGTTAATGCCTCCTCAAAATTTAGGCAATGTAGTAGAGTTCCTTCTATGATCCTATGATATAAGTGCTTATCTCCCTAGGATGACAAATCCGTCTGCTTACATAAAGTTTCATTTGCGGTTGAAAAGATGCAAATCGATTGGGTATGACTCCTATTGAGGTGTATGTGTGTAAATTTCCTTGGTACTGGGATCACTGGGACCAATAATTTTTGCACCGCAATTCCTGATTCTAGTACCTTGAATTCAAGCATGAGAAGCTACTCTATTAGGAATTCATATTTTCAAACATTGTGGGGGATGTCCAGTAGGGACCCAATTGTTGCCATGGAATCTGTTGCTCTATTGTTGGCTGTAGGTATTTGCTCAAATGTGATCTCAATGAAGGATTCTTTAAGAGTCTCCACCAATTTCTTGTATGGAGTGAGCTTGTTTTCATTGATTACGATATTCATCATTGACTTTGATTTATGATCGATTGGGGAGTCTCAAATTTTACTTTGAGAGCTATGATGTTCCATTTGTGCTTTACTATTAAGGACCTATGGTTTGAAGCACCATATTACTGCCAATGTTGGTAGTGAGGAAATGGCGGTTTGTAAAACCTTGGTATGCAATCCTTGTGGGGTGATGAATAAAGACACCAACTCTACGATCCATGCCTTGTGTATGAGCCATGGTATGAGACTTTCCGGTGGTGGAAATTCGTTGAGGTTGAAAATAGATTCATCTAGAAACTCTGAGACAAGAGGATTCTCATAATAGATAGGTTCTTCTACCATTTGGTCTACGATGACTTGTCCCTTGATTGATTTCCTCTCCACATATTCAATATCGTATTCTGACAGTATCATCACCCATTTTTCCATTCTACCTATGAGCATTGCGTTTGATAGTAGATACTTGAGAGGGTCAATTTTGGCGATGAGCTTTATTTTGTGTGCCAACATGTAATGTCTAAACAGAATTTTTTGAGATCACGAAACACTACTCTGAGACATGCTTTTCTACGATGAATGAATAGTTTAGCTCATGACCAACCATTGTCCTGTTGATCAATAGATAGCCCTCTCCATTTCATTTTAGGTCATCTTTGACTAGAAGAGCTCAAAGGGATATTGTTGCTGACATTATAAGATAAAATGGTTTCTTTGGGATCGATGGCATTAAGGCCGGTGGTCAGTAGTGTTGATATTCCTTGATTTTTGTTGGTTCACCCCTCTGCACTTGGGTATCCCGGTACATGCGCTACTCCCTTATGGGTGGGTGAAAGTATGCATTCTATTTGTCTACCCAGGTTGTGCTATGAATCTTCTAATGGTTAGTGCGCCTTGTAGACCTCATTTGTTTTAATGTTTTGGTGCCTCCATTTTGAGGTTAGCGCTTCCTTTTTCTAGATTCACCTCGATACCCCTCATGGACACTATATATCCTAGCAATTTATCTGATTATACGCCAAAGACACACTTCTTGGGAATTAGTTTGACTTTGTATTCCTCTAGTCTGTCAAAGATAGTACTTAGGCTTGCTATGTGATCTTTTCTCTTTCTTGTGATAGCTGAATGTCGTAACATAGTCTTTGTTGTTTTATGAATCATGTCATGGAATATAAATGTCATGGCCCTTTGATATGTTGCTCCTGCATTCTTTAGGCCGAATGGCATCATGTTCCAGTAGTAAGTCCCCCATGGACAAGTGAAGGTTGTCTTATGTTGATCTTCTTTTGCTATCATGATTTGATTGTATCCTAAAAATCTATCCATTAATGATACCATCTCATGTCTTGCTGTCATATCTACTATCATGTCAATATTTCGAAGCAAGAAGTCATCTTTTAGACATGCTTTGTTCAAATCTTTGAAGTCTGTATAGATTCTAATGGCTATGTCAGGCTTTGAAATAGGTACCAAGTTTGATACCCATTCTAGATAATCTATTGGTCGTATGAATCTTGCATCTAGTAGCTTTTTTAGCTCCATTTTGAGCAATAAGGCGATCTGAGGATGCATTTTTTGAAGATTTTGTCTGACAGGCTTTGCTTCTGGATACATTGCTAAGTGGTGAACCATAGTCTATGGATCAACCCTGGCATGTCAGCATAACTCCATGCGAAGTTTTTTTGTCTTTCCCTTAGGAATGCTGCTAGGAGTTCTTTCTAATATGATAGTAGTGATTCTGCGTAGGATGTGATATGTGGGATTGCCTTTGTTCCTAGGTTGAATGGATTGCATTTTTCGGCCAAGATTGCTGACTTTTCTTGATAAATAGCTCTTAAAGGAAAATTCAATCCCCCATCCTTAGGCACCTCAGAGAGGTTTTCACCATTGGATGCATCCTTTCTTTTTACTTTTTTCTTGTCAGAGAGTGCCACAGTGTGGTTTTCACTCAAGGACTTGGATATTATTCTTAATTTCTCACTTTTTTGACTGAAGGATTCAATCATTTCCCTATAATAGGAATGTGTGTCCAACTCCATTATAAACCTTGCTTTGTGATCCCCATCTGAAATGTTGTCCCACAATCCCATGAATTTTGAGAGCGCCTCATCATTTTTGAATGTATCAAGAATCGTTGGTCCTCGTTGGTCATAGTTGATGAGTTGGGGATATACTAGGTGGATCTCATGATTTTGATGGTCTATTTCAAAGGAAAGGGTGATAATCATGCAAAGATTGGTATCTTTGAATAGCCTAGGTAGATTGGATATGGGGTCCTCATCATCGCTACTACTACAAACATTGGTAATATCAAAGGTATAGTTATCTAGAACACGATCTATGGATACTGGTAATGATAGTTCTACTACAGTTGGCTGATGAGGTTTATTAACTGATCTAACTGGAGGACTTCAACAATGTATGGTTATACTCGAAGGGGTACTTCCAAGGCCAAGATTTTTTATTGGTCACGTCCCTGGCATGATAGGTATTATGAGCCCATTGTTGTTTTGTCCAGGTCTTTGGTTTCTGTCGGAGCCCATTGCAAGCATCATTTGTAGACCCTTGCTTCTGTCATCCATTGGTAATTCATGTGCTGGTCTTTCATCTTGATAAAGCATATATGATGGATCTTCTTCAAGAACCTCCTGGCCAAGGTCTCCCCAGCTTGTGAATTCGAGATAATCTTTAGGAGACGTTTGTGATGTGGAAGCTTGATTTTCTTGTGGACAACCCCGTGATCTAGGAGATTGTGGTAACTCTCCTACCACAAAAGCATTATTAGGGAGCTTTTAGCTTCCACAACCATCATCCTGGATGATAAGCTTAATGTTAGAGATGGTGGGGATGGTGGGAGTGGCGAGTGTCTTTGTCACATAAGTGGATGTGAGGGTGGCAGGACCAATGTATGTTGTGGATGGGTCCTCATCATTTTTTGGCACTTGGGGGATTTTGTAATACTTTACTTCAAAAAATTTACAATGTGAGAAAGGTTTATGGTAACTTTTTGTCCATTATGTGTAAATTTCACACATTGGTGGAAAGTTGATGCTATTGCTTTCATCACATGGATCCATGGACATCCTAGGAGGATGTTATATGAAAAGTCAAGGTCCAAGACCTGACAAGAGGTTTCCATGAGATTCGGCCCTACTTGAATAGGGAGTTTGATCGTGCCTTGAGAAAATATTTCTTGATCATCATATGCTCTTATCGTGATACCCTTCCCTTTGTTAATAGAATCTTCTAATATTTTCAACTGCTTGATGAGGCTGAGAGAACAAGTATTCAAACCCACACCTTCATCCACCAAGACCCTTTTGATTTTTCTCTTGTGTACTATGGATTCCAAATGAAGTGCACGGTTGTGAGATGGTTGGGTGGGGAAATCTTGGTCAGAGAATGTAAGAAGATTAGGTGTAATGATACTTTTGACCATAGCTTGGAATTGCTTTGCATCAAGATCTGCGGGGATAGTGGATGAGGCGAATGCTTCTTCAAGAATTTTCCTATGGGAAAATGAGATTTTTAGCAACTCCATGATGGAGATTTGCACTGGCATTCTCTTGAGTTGATCTAGGACATTGTAGCCATTATGGACAGGTCTGGATGAGGGGACTTTGTTTGGCTGGGATGATCCTGTGATGGTTACTTTGTTGCCTCTTATGGTGACTCCACAATCTTCGACATAGGCGCCCTTGATAGTAATGACCATGCTGTCTTCATCTAGGGAGGCGACGACTGTTTCATAGACATGATTTACGTTTGAGTGGGTGCCTTTCCCTTTATCATTTTTATTCCCTTTGTTACCATGATTCGGCATTGAATTTGTATATATCTTAAGATCCTGATTTTTGGTAGGTTGTTCTACGTTTATGATTCTTTTATCAATGAGATCTTGAATGATGTTTTTCAATCTCATGCAACTATTTGTGGTATGGCCTTTGATTTTATGGAATTTGCAAAGTTGATTCTCATTATACCAAGGAGGTTCACATTTGGTTCTTGGTAATTTTCAAAGGTAGGAGCCTGAATGAGTTTTTTGTCTATGATCTTTTTCATTATGTCCTCAAGTAATTCCCCCAAAGTGGTGTATTTTTGCTTGGGATAACTCTTGCGTTGGGATGGTCCTCTTTGCTCATTGAGATTATTGATTGTTGGATTGTTGGTTGGTTGGTGTGTTATGTGATGATTGTTTTGGTGTTGTGTTTGGATTTATTGTGCGGGTGTATGTTGGTGAGGAGCACTAATGACCACCTTGGCATCGATGACACCATCATTAGTAATGTTTTTGTTCCTTTCCCGTGTAGAGTTTATCATTGTAATCAAATGGTGGGTGGCTATTTCATTGTTTGGGGTATGATGTTGATTCTACGAGTTGAGTCATAAGGTCTCTTTCGATGTTGAGTGCCTTGGGGATCAACTAACCATATGTGGTGATGCCCTAAACCTTGAGATGAAATGCTAAGCAGCCTTCAAGGTTGGTAATGATGGTGCAAACTTGTTGTTCTTTTGGCATGTTCCACTTGCTCTAATTGGCCTTGGATCACCATCATTGTAGGAATGAAGCGGAAGATTCACCCTTTCCTTGTTTCAAAGCTAAGAGTTCTTCTAGACTAACATCCATTGCAATGTTGCATGCGTAGTTCTTAATGAATGCATCTATAATTTCTTGAAATGTTCTAATGCCTGAAGGTAAGCGAGAGAAACATTCCATAGCGTGGTATGCCAAACTCCTAGGGAATAGCCGCATCATATAAGTATCATCATATGCGACTTCCATGCAATGAACCTAGAATTCCCTGATGTGATCTTCAGGGTTTCCTGTCCCTTGATATTTGTCAAATTTGGGGATCTCAAATCCCTTGGGGAATGGTTTCATCACTAGGCTCCTGTCGAATGGATACAAACACAAGTTGCTTGGTGTATTCAGTGTTCGCCCTAATTGAAGATCGAGCACTTTTTGTGAGAGCAACCTAATTTGTGTTGTTACATCATTTTGTAGATCAGGGGGTGGGATGAAAGTGTTTTGGGGTGTTTCAATCATGGGTTGGATGGGTGGGTTGGTCGGTGTGTTGTTCAATGGTATCTGTATGTTTTTCCGGGTTAGGTAGGTTTCCACCTGCTTTTGTATGAACAATGCCTGTTGTTGATCTTGTTGTTGTTGTGCTAAGATTTGTGCTTGTTTTTGTTCTTGTTGTTGGGCCACCAATTCTGTTGCTTCTTGTTGCTCTTGATATTGCTTTATTGCTTGCTGATACACTTACAATTGCACTACTTGTCTTTGTACAATAAGTTGTGCTTGATATTGGGCATGTTGTGCCTAATATTGAGCTTGTGCTTGAGCTTGCGCTTGTGTGGCTTGTGCTTGTGTTGCTTGTTGTTGTAATAGAAGTTGTTCTTGAGCAGCCTTTTGTGCTTGCAATGCTTGTGCAACTTGTTGTTGCTATTTTTGCAATAAAGCTTGAGCTTGTTGTGCTTGTAATGTGGCTTGTGTAGCTTGGGCAGCTTGCACAACTTGAGTAGCTTCCTGAGCAACTAGTTTTATGGCCTTTTGTTTTTGTACTTGTTGGAATCCTCTTTGAAAATCAGCTTGCAATGCCGCATTGTATTGGTTTGATGTGGTAGAAGTTAGTGGTTGTGGGGGTGGTGGTGGATTCAGAATGGCATTTGTGGTAGTGGTGAGAGGTGATGTCGTGTTGATTATTTGATTTGTGGATGGTGTTGTTGATGTGGTGGTTTGAGTGATAAGTGAGACCGTTGATGTGATTGGACCATGAGAGACCATGCTTTGCCATGTCATGGGGGTGTTTAATGATGTTGCAATTGCTTGTGCGTTTGTTGTCTATTGTTGTGATGTCGATGAAAAGTTTTGAGTGTTTGACATAATGCTTTGGTTGATATTTGGGATGTTGTTTTGATTGATACTTGGTGAAGGGGGAATCCCTAAGCCAAGGAGTGGTGCAGATGATGATGGAAATGGTGGAAGTGGTGGAAATGTAAGGGGTGTGAGTTGTGAAAATTTGTGGTGCCGAAAATACCCCTAGGTCCTAACATATCTCCTTCCTCTTTCGAATTTGTGAGGATATGTGTTTGAGGTGTTGCGTAAAAAAATGATGATAATGGATCACGATGGAATGTGAGAGGAAATTTTTTTTGTAATGGGTTTCAGGGTATGTTTTGTTCCAAGATGGTATTTGCATCCAACTTTTGATTATTAACAAGGGGATGTGTTTGAATAGCATTGAGAAATGCATTTCCCTTATTAACATTGGGTTGGGTTGGAGGAAACGATGTCATGATCTGTGAAATTTTTTGTGTGATGTTTTGGGATGGGGGTGTAGATGAGATGGGAATGGTGGATGAGATTGGAGGAAATGATTTCTCCACTATGGTACTCACGTCGTAATCTAAAGGTAGCTTGGCTCCTTGTTTTTCTAATTCAAGCATGTATAACGAAGCGTTGAACCTCATCATGATGTTGATGATTTTATGGTTTTCCAGATTTTGAAGCATTTCAGTCATTTCATCATGAGTCATTCCAAAGGTAAGATCCTCTCCTTGATTTTCCTCTTGTGGGTTTTGTGATGATGTCAAAAGGTTAACTGTGAGAGTTCTAGACCCAATGGGATTCATTTTAGGAGTGGTTTAACTTAAATCACTTGAAGCGGGTGTTTCTTTGATGGATTCCATGCTCTTCTTGTATTGAGATCTAGTTTGAACCATAAAACAAGGATCAATTTTTAAGAATGGGAGATGAATCTCATGATTCCTTGAATTGATCTTTACTTTATGCCCAAAGTAGAAAATTTTAGGATATCTTGAGGATCGAAAGGTGATATGATGATGATGTAAAATATGAATGATGTGGATGTTATGATCTTTTGGTAAGTCTTGAAGGAGATACTAGGCTTTTGGGACTTTTAGATATGTTTCAAATTTTGATTTTGATTTTCCCTTGGAATTTTTTCTTGGTTGATTTTGATTTTGATTTGATTTTGAACAAATAGACCCTAAGATGTTTGGATGATTATCTAAGGGATAGATTTGATCAAAGGATGATAATCTGAATATGTGTGGGGAGAAGGATGCATCTACCCACACCTATCCAAACAAGATGATAGTTTCACTAAGCATATGAAGAAGGATTCATCTACATATACTAAGCTAAACGAGATGGTTTTGATAAATTTTGACTAAGCATATGCAAAAGGATACATCTACACATACCTAGCCAAAGTTGATTTTGATAATTTTTTCAAGGATTTTGATGATTTTTATTTTTCCAAAAAGCCTAGCATTAAGGATGATTTCAAGATTTTCCAAAAGGTGATTGTGAGATGATGTTTGTTTTTATGTTTTGAAGGATGGATGAAAAAGATTTTGATTTTATTTGATCCTAAGATGAACCTAAAAAAAGACACTTTGTTTTTCCTAGACCTAGGTATTGAAGAACAAGCTTTTCTCTAAACAAGATGTTCAAACTCTCTGAAAAGATTTGGGTTTTGACGGTAATAGAATGAATACAAACCGGGATTGTTCCTTGAAGCCTTTTTGTAAAAGTTGAAAAGTAGTCTTTTTCTGACTTCGTATAACATAGAGAGGCGTTCTTGATGGGCTTTTAGACTAAGAGCTTTCACCTTTGGTTTCTTGATCTTGATTTTGCGTGAAATCATTGGAGACACATGTGTGGGGTCCAATTGTTTTTAATCTTTTCTTAATGAATTCTTTTTACCACAAACACTTCTTGATTAGCTTTCAAACTGAATGTCCAATGTATCAACTTCTTCTCACTTCACAAGGTATATTATGCGAAACTTTGATGAAATGAAGGCAAGGGTTACCTATTGTTTAACTTTAGTGGGAAAATTGAGATGTAAATTCAAGTGCTTAGAAACCTCTAAGGATGTAATCCCAAGGGAAAGCAATAACACGAGAATTTGTTCAATGGTAGTTTCCTCCTAAAGGGTTTGAAATTTTGAGGATCATGTTGAATGTTTGTTTTCAATTTTTTTGATCAAAGCACTGTGTTTTCAAACAAGAAAAAGTACAACCCTATGGATGTGAAAGCCAATATTTGTTGGATCCCCACTCGCACAAGTCCAGCTATGCCTATCTTTAGCGAATGGTTAGATGCTTGACCCCACTGGCTCCCCTCCACAACACTCACTTATACAGGGTAGCCAAGCATCAACACCCATGAAACTCCCATGGCATGTTTTCTATTTCTACTAAAGACCGTACAAGTGTGGCTTCAGAATGACCGTTCTTGCACCAACAAATAGATTAAAGGATTTTGGAAAATTCTAGCACATGAGTTTTAACAAGGACTTTTTGATCATGGAGATTGACCCATATGGCAAGAGTTCCCTTTCGGATCCATCTTTTTAGAATCAACTGCGTGATATTGGCGTTTACTCCAATATGCACATTTATATCCCGGTTGGAAATACTCTTGGCTTTAGAGTGTTACCGGTTGAGTCGTTCCCTTGGGTGAGCACTTTTTCCCCAAGGCAGGCCCTCTAGGATAAACAAAAGCGAGTAAAGACAAAATCCATAACTAAATCAATCTTTGATGGCAACAAAGAGAGAGAATATACACGATAATGCCCCCACTCACACTCGCACAAGATCTTGTTCAATTTTAAACCCAAATCAAAGTGTGGAGGTGATTGCTTTATCTCACCCTAAAGTCATCAAAAATGACTTTTGATTTTCAAGGTTGCTATAAAGCGTGAGAGAAGCGCATACGTCCTTTTTCAATGCCTTTAGTTTAAGTAAGCCTTCATGAAAAACAATGTTTGCACTTGTTCTTTTTAAATCCACAAAGAAAAATGTGAGTTCTTTTTAAGCACCAAAAGATGAGTGAGAGATATTTTTTTCAATTGTTAATCCAAGAAACAAAATCTAGTAAGTTGTGATCCTAAAGTTCATTTTAGCCTTTGCAAGAATTGGAAAGATTCTTTTTAAACCCAAACGAAAAATTAGTGTCCTAAGAAAGAAGAGGTAACAATTTCATGAAGAAGTGTTTAAACAAACACTTAAAGTATTTAAAAACACTTTGGTCCTTCAAGATATCATCCTCATGTTTCCTTTTCCTTCTTCGCTTTTCTTTGTTCTCCTTCATTTTCACCTTCATTGTCCTTCATTATCCTTTTTCTTTCCTTCTTCGCTTTACCTTTTCTTTCCTATGAGATGAAAAAGACAAAAATGTGAGATCAAGTTACCCAATTAACTTAAATGATTTCACATAATGACACATTGATATTGACTCCAATGAATTGAAATCAAATTTTATTCAAAAGTAGGCAATTTGCAAAGAAAAAAGGCTTCCTTTTCTAATAAGTCACTCTTACCAAACTAAGTCCTTTAATCTATCTTTCTTGTTAAAACAAGAGTAAATTCCTTAATCCTCAAGAAATTGGATTCTTATTGCTAATTCCATTTTTTAATGAGATAGATTGTAATAAAAAAATATATATGAGCCTATTTAATATAGATTATATATATAATCTATATATAAAACCTATAAACATACCTCATTAAAGTTTCCTAAATCTGATTGCAAATAATTGTACTAGAAAACATAGCGCGGAATAGATTACAGTCATACATAGCAACAACGCCATCTTAACTAACCACTATACACAGTCATGTTTCTGCATTCTAAGAAAAACATCATACTCTTTTTGCCAATGTCATATATATCCAACATAAATCAATGATACCAATTATCAATCAAATTTTTAGCACGCTAAGAATACTCCTTCAACATGCCAACCCAAAGATATCTGCTAACATCAATGCAACGATTTATGAGCAACAACCATAACCGACCCCACCAAAAAAAAAACTTCCTCACTATCGAACATAGGTTTTCATTGGGCTCAAAGATAATTAAAATTTGAATACTCCTTTTTATTCTACACTAAGAAACTGAGATCCATGGGACACGTGCAAACTAGAGAAAATAATTTGACAACAGTTGTTGAAATTTCATTTGCTCAAGGAGAACAAGTTTCTTACTAGGAGATTAACTCACACACAATGGACTTGAAATAGAAAACATAAATTTTTAGAACTTGGGAGGTTTGAAATCTGGAGAAACACATTTGAAATCACTGTTCCTTCAAGCTTCTGAAAGTTGATTACTAGGAGATCGACAACTATTTACCAAGGATATACAAATTTTATTCATTTGAAAGAACCAATAGAGATCCCATCAATATTTTGAAAAACCCAACAAAGATCCCATAAATCTAGCGTTTGGAAGAATAAATGCAGTTAGAAGGCATTAAAAAAGGTAGGATTTGAATGCAACTTGCAAGTTTATAGTAGAGCCAATGACTAAAGTGTTTGAATACATTTAACCAGATGCATTTGGCAGGTGTAAATTCAAATTCTCAAACTTTTTGGCAGCATTCTTGATGCCCGTGCCATAGTGGGAGCTTTTGAAACAGGGTACGAACATCCTTCAAAGCATAGAGCATGGAGGTATAAACAAGGCACCATAGTAATTGCAACCTCCCTGGTAGATATGTATGCAACTGTGGAAGTATAAACAAGGCACATTAACTATTTGACCATGAGCAGATAAGGCGTGTAAACCTAGACAAGGAAAAAATAGAGATCATATGCGCAGTGTGAGGGATGGAGTTGGTCATGCCTACATTCCTCTTGAAATTACTTTAAAGTAAATGCAACTTGCAGGCGAATGAATAGCTCATCTCAAGCAGCGAACAAACTCTCAAACCAATGCAATTAGTAGGTGTAAATTGTGTTCCTAAGGATTGCAAGACCTGCGCATCAACCAGAAAAGATCTTTTTGAAAAGACAGAGATATACAGGCCATTTATTTTCAAAGAATTTTGGAAACTTATAAGAGACAAGAAATTGTGGCGCTAGTTGTGATTTCTTTAAATTTGAACCAATTTTAATAAGCAAAAGAAGAGACCAACAAAGAAATACATTTAATGTGACGCCAAACCTGCCAAGAGATTAGATCCTTCAAATATTTTGTTGGGGAACTATCGTATTTGAATGGACATGCAATGAATCTACTCAAGCTTTATTACCAAGACTTTTCCAAACATAACGATTCAATGCATATAACTTTCTGTATATGTCAGAGGATAGTTTGAATTACCAGCATACTCTTTAAAATAGCAAACAAGGATTCATTAGCATAGATGGAGAAGTCAAAGCAAGTATTATTTATTACTCTTGCAAAAGAGGTCATTATTAACGTGTGTATGCAAATGGTATGTGCAGGATCATTATGGGCCAAAAAGTGGCAATATGATGGGTATGTGGCTGGCAACTTTTTTTTTACCCAAAATTGATGAAACAAAAAGGGTTTACCAATATAAATTATGCTTTACTTTGAATTTAATAAGTAATTATTATTCATTTTCTATTCAAATTACGACTAAAGTCCTGATCGATAGACTGATTAAAAAACATCTATAGCTTTCAAACGGTATCACACTTTTTGAATCCAAAACATGCATCACATTCTATGTTTCACATAATATAGGATTAAAAAAACAAAAATTGAATTTCATGAAGTTTTGACCAAGTTAAGGTGGTTAGACATACGAAGTTTTTTATATTTTTTAAAAGTTGTAATAAAAAATTCATAATTAATTATTTACTTGAAAATAAATTTACAAAAAAATATGCATCAGGGACATGAGTCCTCTACTTATCTAAAATCTTATAAAATAATATTATCATTTTAGTGTGGTTAGGTGGTCAAACAAACACCTACTTCTTATTTTTCCACAAATTTAAATTACTGCATTGAAATTTCAAATTTCCACCAAATAGATTTCTTTTTTTTTAACAAAACTAGTGGTTTAGAAACTTCATTCAATTTGATACAGATTCTATTCTTACATATTTTTCAAATAATATAGATAACTTATTCAAATTTTTAAGTCAAGTTGCCTAACTCTGATTTTTGTGATTTTTTTTCCACTTAAGGGCCTATTTTTTCCATGATCATCCTGCACATACCCCAAATCCAAGCATTATACAATACTGAAGTGACAAATAGTTACTGAAAAGGTATTATAACATATCATTAATGTCAGTGAAAATGATCACATGTATAACATATATATACGACAGATATACACTGATTTCTAATAAAGATAATAACGTAGAGAATATGGAAATTTATAATGCTAATAATGTGATAATATAACCCAAAAAATATGAAATCAACCCTCCTTATAGTGCCACATGTGAGCACCTAAAATCTACATACATTAATGCCTCAAGCATGGGTTAGTAGCTTACAATTTCAAAAAATGCTCCAATGAAATAATGCAAAATGCTTTCGAAAGATGATAACAAAAGAAATAATCTGAAAGCTTCAAAGATACATAATGCACACCTATTCCATCATGGATTCGTGTCACTTTGTTGTGAAAAGTGATCCTTTCCCAACCCTTGACAAGCTCAAATGTTGCAAATACAATGGTGATGGAGTAAGAAGAGCAAAATTAGTTCTCAATCCAAGAGAGTAACGTTGCATAAGAGTTGTAGATGAGTTGATGAAGATTAAGCCCTCTATTTATAGATTTATCTTGATGAGAAAATGGCCAAATGGATGAATGTGGGACTAAAAACAAACCAATGAAAAGACACCACTTGTCAACTTGCCATAGGTTGAGGGATGTGCAAGTTTTGGCCAATGTGCCCAAGAGAGGGAGATTCAAATTCAAATTTGTGAAATAAATGTTGAGAGGGGCACATGAAAATGAAAAGTTAATGCAATGTTGGAAGGGACAAGTCAACTTGTCATCATTTTAAAACTTGAGGGAATATTCTATTTTTTATGCCAAGTTGAAAGAAAATAAGGATTTTAATAAATCAATAAATTGATTTATTTGTGCAAGTGGTAATATCTAGAGAATGTGATGGGTGGTTAGGTTAGGCTAATTAGGATTAGATAAACTTAATGATGATTAGGTGAGTTTGACCCCTTTGACTTGAATATTTGGATTTATTTAAATCAAAAGAGGAGAAATATGAATTTGGGATTTAATTAAATGAATGTTTGATTTATTTAATTAAAGGGATGATGCAAGATAAAGGTTAATTAATGAAGTGTTAGGATTTAATTGATTTATTTAAATGATGTAATGATGAAGTGGATTTATTTAATTTGAAGGATGAAATGTTAGATTTGATTAAATGAAGGTTATTTGATTAAACCATTAGATTGACATGTATGCATATTTTGCGTGTCTACAGTGACCAATGAGTAGCATTTTACATTGTCTCTCCAAAAATTGTGAGGCATCAATTCCGTTATAGTGGGTCTATCCTCAAATACAATGGAGTCAAGTACAAGTTGCACCCGCTAAAGATCACCATAGAAAATTGTATCAAGGTTTCCAAAGTACATTGTAGGCATTTTCATTATGTCTTGTATTCGTCTATAAATGTAACACAAAAATGTTGACCCTACTAGCGATATCTCGTCTATAAGGAGCACACACAATTGATCATAGTGCTTGGACATATTGTCCAATGCCTCATATGCTAAGGGCATAAAATCTGATGTATGAAATGGTATGTGAAATGCTAAATGTAATGTGAATCCACCTAAGTTGTAAGCTACTTTACCTGCATATACAGCTAATAAGCCTTTTGGTTTGTCTAGATTTATGTTAATTTATTTTCTATAAATGTGAATTAGAGCTTGGTATATAGCTTTTTCTGTGAAAGTTTTTCCAGTTCCAGCTCCTCCAGTCAAAAAAAAATGTAAAGGTTTGTCAATGTTATTCATCTTTTTCATTATAACATCTTTAACAATTGTTTGTTGTTCTCTATTCAACATTTTTCTTAGTTTGTAGTATTCATTGTTGTCAATTATCTATGGGTGTTTAGCAATTTCAAATGCATTTTGTGACATTGTATTTGGTTTTATGCATTCTATGTTTGGAAAGTTTGTTTGAATGTCATATTTTTCTATGTGGCTATTTTCCCTTGGTGTGAATGACTTATTGTTCTTATCATCAAGGGACTCAACATCTTTAAGCTCCTTTTCTATGTCACCCCATGCAACACTTGTGAAAATTCAGGGTGAATTTTGCATGGTTTTTTATAATGGTTTTTCATGGTGCATATATGCACATTCCCAAGTGTCAAAGTTGTGTTTTAATGTACTCTCATTTATTGTAAATGGTACATAGAGCATAAATTGCTCTCTACAATGATTTTGCAAGTCCAAGTGCTTGTTAAAGTTAATAAAGCATATTACTCTTGGTTTAGTTCTTGGATTAATTGTAGTTCCATTTTTATTGTAGCTTGAAACAAATTCTAGAAGACATGGGTATATGTAGGATCATCATGGAAAAAATAGGCTCTTAAGTGGTAAAAAATTCAAAAAAATCAGAGTTAGGCAACTTGATGTACAAATTTGAATAAGTTATCTATATTATTTCAAAAATATGTAAGAATAGAATCTGTAGCAAATTGAATATAGTTTATAAACCACTAGGTTTATTGAAAAAAAAAAAAAACTATTTGGTGAAAATTTGAAATTTCAATGCAATAGTACTTAAATTTCAGTGAAAAAATAAGTAGGTGTATGTCTAACCACCCTAACCACAATAAAATAATAATATTTTTTTATAATATTTTAGATATAAGTAGAAGATTCATGTCTCGATGTGATGCATATTTTTTTATAATTTTTTTCCAAGTAAATAATTAATTATGAATTTTTTATTACAACTTTTAAAAAATATAAAAACTCCTATGTTTGACCACCTTAACTTGGTCAAAACTTCATGAAATTCAATTTTTTTTAATCCTATATTATGCAAAGAATAGAATGTGATGCATGTTTCAGATTCAAAAAATGTGATACTGTTTGAAAGCTATAGATGTTTTTCAGTAAGCCTATCAATTAAGGCTTTACTCGTAATTCAAATAGAAAATGAATAATAATTAATTATTAAATTCAAAGCAAAGAATAATTTATATTGGTGGAAAGCTAAGAATCCACTTTAAAAACCCTTTTTGTTTCATCAATTTTGGGTAAAAAAAAATAATCAACCACATACCCTACAAATACCCATCATATTGCCACTTTTTGGCCCATCATGATCTTGCACATACCCATATGTCTATCAATGTTTGAGGATGTATCAACTAATAGTCCACAATATATTTTGAGAGATTGTTTTCTGAATCATCTAGTTCATTGTTTAACTATTTGATGGATTTTAGAATGAATGTATAGTCACTATAGGACATGTTAATGAAAATGCATTTTCTTAAGCTGAAGTTTAGTGGAAGTGATAAAACAATGTGCACAACTTGTTGTGCTGATATTTGTTACAAATTCAACAATGCATTTCCAATTTTACTAATCATTATTATTGCATCAATATTTGTTTGTTGGTTGTCCTTACGTATTCTTTTGAATGCATATGTCATTGATTTGTCTACTTTTTAAATGTAAGAGATATAGTACATTGTTGTAGCATATGCATTGAGCACAAACTAGGCATCTGTTTTGGTCTTCCAAAGTTGTGGCATTGTCCTTGTGAAACTATTGTTCCATATTTCAGATGGTTTTCTTTGTAAAAAAAGCATTGCCCTGTTTAATGTAGAGCTCAAAGTGGTTACATAATTAGTTTCAAGCATGTTTATATGTCATTTAAAAACATTTCTAAGGTGTATTTATTGTCATAGGTTGCTTTTTGTAGTGTCGAGTACACGTTGACAACATTTGAAGTTATTGTTTCAGTCTTTTCTAGTATTGGTGAAAGTATTTGTCTTTCACATTGGTGGTAAAGGGAAATTGTATCTGCAAACTGTTTTCCTTGGTCACCTACATATTTTTGTGTGGCGATTCCTTTGTAAACTAGCCAATTCATCTTGCAAATGATTAGTGCTACAAGTAATGTACTTGTTGATGAAAGCTATGATGTCTGTGTCATTGTTTTCTGTATAGATTGATGCATTTTTTACCCATATTAGCATATGGTCATGTTCATTTCCTCAATTTGAAACTTGGTCACTAAAAAGTAATCAATAACATTTCCAAACATTGAGTCATCTGTAAGCATCAAATTTTTATTTCATTTATTCTAGTCTACAGTAGCATACACAAGTAATAGGATCCCTCTTGATCAGTTCAAATTTGTCAATGTTCATTTGAGAAATTGGTTCTTGTTTTTTTTTTATCTAATTGATGTTGATTGTGTAATTCTTGTAGTGTTTTTATTAAAGGATCCCAATTTTTTTTAGTGCTACTAAAATTCAGGAAGAATGTTGGTTGTCCTAGCTATTGTATCATTGTAAAAGCATTTTTCTTAAGTTGTTGCACTGTATAATCTGGAGACAGTCTTATGCTTTTGAAGTCAACATATCCAATATCTTATTTTAGAATTCTTTCAAGGTTTGGTTTTTGTTTCATGTCCTCTTCAACTAGCTTATGTCCTTTTAGTTGGCCTTTCATATTATTATGGACATTGTAGACAAGACTTGTAGTATTAGTATCTTGATAGTTTTGAAAAAATATGTTTGTTGTGTGATATACAAATTTTTTGAACATTGATTGTAAGACTTCCCATTGTGCAATTTTGTGATATGTAATTTTTTTTGTATGTCATCATCATGTGGCTTGCCAAATAATAATGTTGGGAAATTCATTTCCTGGTATATTTTTCTTTAAAGATTCCAACAGGATAGTTTTGTTCTGTAGGTGCAACTTCAATGATTTGGTCTTGCATGCTATGTATACTTCTAGATTTTTTGAATCTATGGACCAAAGTTTCAGATGGATTCTCATGTTGCATGTCACTATCTAACTCAGTTTCAATTTTGACAGGCCCAATAATTTCTTGAAGTTCATCATTGGTATGCGAAAAATGTTCCCAATCTTTGTTTATTTAGATATTTTTCATTTCATATAGTTTTGTTTTTTACAATTGGGGTAAATATTCCATGGCGAGGTTGGGTCGTACCATTCCCTTTTGAAATGCATTATTATATTCCAATTGTCTTTTGATTGAAACAAAAATTATTTGCATGTTGTTGGTTGATTGTGGTAATGCCTTTTGTATAATGCTAATGTCAACAAGGACATTAATGATAGATCATGTTAGACCTATTTAAGATCTTTTGTATCCTAGTTCCCAAATTTGTGCAAATGCAATTCTAAGTGATACAAGTAATTCCTCTAGTTGAGACAAAAGTTGGACATATGACAATGGTTTATTAGTTCGGATCTTCTGTGGTACATCTTACTTTGGTAAAATAAGTTTTTTTAGTGTGGAGTAGCATACATGGCATATGCAATCTGTCAATGCTATGGATCTTGATTGTACTAGTTCATAATATACTTCCTTTTGCTTATCTTTGAATTTTCTAGTGTTTTTTCTAAAACATAGCATCTGGCAAGTTGTACATGTGTATTTTGGTGTATCTTGAATTGTTGTTTCTTAAAGCTCCACCGCTGAAATTTTTTTACCCTTGTTTGATCTAACAGGCATAGGATGTTTTTTTTTTTTTTAAATAAAGCGTTTAAGGTGGTGTAGTCTTAGAATAGAGTTGTGATTGAGATACTCATGTTTGAGTGTATAAATAGAATTGTGCTTGCCATTGTCTAACTTTTTCTTTTTGTTAGCATTTGTAGTTTCGTATTGTATATTGTTTCTAATTAGTTTTTTAAGTTGATTTAACCTAACTAGTTGTTGCACATTTGTATTTTGTGGCTAAATTATTAGCAACGGTTCAAAATGCCCACTTTGAGGGGTTGTATCATGGAATAGAATGGAATATTTTGGTAAACTGGGCACATTGTTAAAGTGCAAGTACTTTTTCCCTAATTTTGTTGACCAAACAGATATCTATATATTCAACCACCTGGATAGCCATTGAATATAGAATACATCTCCCACAAGCTGCTCTCGTCATTTGTGGCTTGTGGGATTGTGAGGAGGTGCATCTTGCATGGGTATGTGTTCTGGTCATGTACTTTTTGCAATCTATAGAGAATTTCAAGCTCTATTGCAAGGTCATATGATCCAATTGCATATTTATCTTTTTTTTTCTAAAGAAGTCAAAAAGTAATCTATTGTTCCTCTTTGTAGCTCAACCGATGTGTACTAATTATTTAATAGTGTTTGTACTGAATCAAACAAGCAGTCTTTGATGTTGTACTTAAATGTACCTACTCTACATAGTTTGTTTTCTTTTAGTACATTGTCTATATTACAAACTTGTGAGCACTTTGCATATTCATACCTATCAACGTCTATTATTTCCATACTTTAATATCTTGTTTCTATTCAGAATGCATATAGTACTAGATCGTTGGAAATCCTAATAGGCCTTAATATGTATATATGTCAAACCTTATGTAGTATGCATGTAAATGGAGGGTAAGAAAGTTGTTCTTTTGTATAAATGTTAATTTTTGCACTACAAGCAAAGATGCAACAGTGTTATGAAATGTTGACCTTATATTTTCTTGTTTAACAATCAATTGTATTTGCAACAATGTATTTTTTTTTTTGCTCTCAAATTGTAACCAATGGGTCTTGTGAGAGGGGAAAATGAGACAAATAAGCATACTCGATGACATGTTATATGCAACCCATCAACACAAAGAAATTAATGGTCAATGAATTATGTAATTAATAAGAACTTAATTGTAAAAGTCAACAGTAAATTTAACAACAGATAATGAACTCTTTTGAGGTTTTAACAATAAAGTCAACTTAATATTGTGTAAAGTAGATATACCACTCTTCTTTGTGCAAGAAAATGTCTGAAATTCTAATCTTTTTATAGTATTGCAAAGTACCAACTAAAACAATAAAGTCATCATAGTGGTATGCATCAATCTCAATACCTTGTAATTTGTTAATAGTGAATAGGTGTATACATAAATGTTTTTCCATGTCTTGCTAAACTAAGTGCATAAATAATAAAATGGGAAAAAGTATTACATGTGAATGTGTGATGCTATATAGTGGACATATATGTGTCTTCAGATTAATGCACAAGAATATTATCTATAAATTCTGTAAAATATGTTGAAGCAGACAAAAATGTTCTATTGTTTACAAGACAAAGAACATTTGCAAGAGAAAAATTGCTTTAGGGAAAATGTGAATAGTTTATTAATCCAACAACGAGAACCATAACGTGGAAAAATTGAATGCCATATTGTAATGGTTTCATTTGCAACTAAAAGACAATAAGGAATTTATCTCATTTTCTATTGCTTGGAGTATGCCTTTTATTCATTTTTGTTAAACTAAATTGATAGAATAGGAAGGTAGTATAATTGATGCAGTCAATACATGTTAAATGCATTATGTGCTGTCCATAAGCATCAAACATAGAAGCAAATGACAAAGTTTGCAAAAAAATAGATCAACACAATATTTTTTTGTAAGCATTGAGGCATTAAATTGAGTTTTTGCAAACTTTGTTGATAGGCCAATAGCCATTGGAGTGCTCAATACATATTCAATGCATCAAAGGCTTACAAAGTTTAAATCACGTTGGCCAATGTATTTAGTTTTAATGCTTATTGATTTAGCCACAAAAAAATATGCTACTTGTGAAAGTCATTCAAAGAAAACTGTATAGCCTTTGCACAATTGTAGGGCCTGACAGACTTATGAAACATGTAACAGGGGAATGTAGACCTAAAAACACACAAGTTTTTGCATAGACAATAAACACATGGAAATTAGCACAAATAAAACTGATTGGTGTGCTTTTAACAGATTTTTTTTATTCACCAGTCAAATATATAATGTTCTCCTATTTTCATATTTTACTTTAACAAAAATCAATAGTAGACATGCTACAAGGAATAGCAAAAAAAAAAAGTTATTTATTATCTATGAATTGCAATTAAGACCACTGCAATAGCAACTTAATATTAAGCTTTCCTAGCAACTAGTTTGTCTATGTGATCATGATACTTGATAACCAATAATATTGCTCCTTGTCACAAAAGCCAACAAGGCAAGTGGGAACAGTATATGACATATGCTTTGAATAGAGTCTTTTAGATTGTAGATGCATTGAATGTATTAATTATGTGTTTAGTGCCTAGATGGCCAGTAGCCTATGTGAAAACCATGGAAAAATTTTATTTGATATTTGAATCTTTGCAAAAATTTATGACAGTGGTCCATTTTTTTTTGCAAATCTTATCATTGTCTATGTGGTTCATGGTTCACTATTGTAATTGTTAGTTTTTGTCAAAATGAAGGCTTACATTTGCATTCGTTGAATTTTCTTTTTCCATTCACCACCAATGCACTTTTGCAAAATAACGAACATGCAAAAACACAACCAATAGCTAGAAAACCCACAAGCGTTTCAACAAACCATAAACAAAGAAGAATAAAAACAAAAAAAAACACATCACTCACCTAATATTTCATTAATTAACCATGCATTTATTGAACATATACCCACATGCAAAAATGCAACGAAGAGATACAAAACCCATAATCTTTCCAACAAATGGTAATTTATTTAAAATGAGAAATTAACCACAAAAAAAATCCAACACTCACCCAAAATTTCATGAACTAGTTATCCATTCACTACATATGCATCGACGAAATTATCAAGTATCACAAATACATAGCCCATCCATTCACCAACAGTGCACTTTTACAGAATAATGAACATAGCTAAAAAACCCATAGGCTTTTCAACAAATGATACACAGATGATAATAAGCACAAACAAAACCCAACTTTCATGTTTATGAATTAAATAGCATGTCATATAATATGCCCATTTGTTTCTTTGGAAATTTAGATTCTTGAACCAATGTCTCCTTTATTTTTCACAACTCTTCCAATTCATAATTGTCACACACATTGGAAGAATTAGATTTCATTGCAAACAAAGGAGGACCATGATATATACAAGAATTTGACCTTGTAGATTATTATTGAAGAAGCAAGTCTAATATCAACAATATGGATCTTTGTCCTACACTTCAATTCCAACTAATGGTTCCTGTGATAGGTACAAGTTAGAGAGATAAGCACATTGCATGACATAGAACATGCTATTGATAAACATGTAACAGGGAAGCACAAAATAAAATTTTCCAAATATTGAAGAATTAAATCCAAACTGCATGAGCTTTGCAAATCAATTACTCATTTGCATTTGTAATATTCACTTGCCTAATAAAATTTGATTGTCTTGCAGTAAGTCTATTAATAATCATAGTCCTAGAAAATTAGTAAAATATGGAAACATTGTGTTCTTAGGGCTCATGGACATATTTTCCATGTCTAAAAACCATGATTTATCTCTTTGGCTATTGGTTGTAGCACGTTTACTATTCATGTTTGTTTAAGTAAATTAGGAAATTAGAACATTGTATATGTTAACAAATGTTTAATAACTAATGCAAATTTTGTTAACTTTGCTAATGGATTGCTTGATACAGTAGCAATTAATGCATCATTAGCACACACTATGTCTATTATTGGTTTTTGTTTACAAAAAAATACGACACTAGGAACAAATCATAGTTCTTTGTAAATATTTAACCAATGGACTCCATATTCCATCATTACAATTATGCATATCCCTATTTGCAAAAGCAACATGCTTGTCAAGGGAAAGTAGTTTCATGTTTATGAATTACATAACATGTCACTAACTATGCTCATCTATCTATTTCAGAAATTATTTTCTTGAACAAGCATTGTCCTTTATTGTTCACAACTCTCCTAATAGATTATACTTAAATGCATTGGAAGGTTTAAATTTCATTGCAAACAGAGCAGGAGAACGATACAAGAATCTAAACTTGGAGCATGTTGTTAAAAAATGAGGTCCACTCGTAGCAATATGAATATTTTCCCCCCAATTCATTTGCAACCAATGGTCCTTGTTAAAACTACAATTTAGAAAAATGAGCATAGTCCATCACATATAACATGCTATCCATAAACATGAAACAAAAAAGCACACAATAAAATTTTCCTTTAAGCATTAAATCAAATCTTTGTGAACTTTCACGTGCAAAATGCAATCCATCCAATTGATACATAACACTTGCAAATGAATCAAATTCTATGATCTAGATACACATGGTTTTATTTCTATAGAAAACACTTCAATTCTTAATTTTTTCACTTGCATTTCTAATATTTACTTGGCCAATCTAATTTCATTTTTTTGCACTGGATGATTACTATTCATTCAAGCATATGGAAATTAGTAAAGAATGTGAACATTATATAGTTGGGAGTGATGAAAACATTTTTTGGATCACCCGTGTTGTAGTAGATGATTACACAACATGTTTTGCACATAATCATCATGTAAAAAATTTGAGGCACATGCATCAAAACACTCTTTCCTTTCAATGCATGCGGTAAGAAGTACTATAAAATTCATGGAAAACACCATCACTTGTAATTTCTTTACAAATGTCATGAGTTTTAAAGTCATGAAAAATTCCTAAAATTTTATAACACTTCCTTGCATTCTTTGCAGACCAAAATAACTCCTTTGTTTCCTCTTCCTCTCAATCTTAGAAGCAATACATGTTTTGTGAATATTTAAGCAATGAACTGCACATCCCATGATTACAATTATATAGATTTCTCTCTGCAAAAGCAACATGCTTATCAGGAAAAAATAGTTTCATGTTTATAAATTACATGGCATGTCATTTACTATGCTCATGTGCCTATCCGTAAAGCCAGTTTCTTGAGAAGATTAAATTTCATTGCAAACAAAGCAAGAGAATGATACAAGAATCTAACCTTGTAGCTTGTTGTTCAAGAACCAAGTCTATTTGTAGAAATATAAATCCTCGTCACCCAATCTAGTTACAAACAATGGTCCCTGTTACAGTTACAAAATAGATAGATGAGGATAGTCCATGACATAGAATATGCTAACCATAAACATGAAACATAAAAGCACACAATATATTTTGACAAATATTTTAAAATTAAATCCAAATGTGTGAGATTTATCACACAAAATGCAGTCGATGCAATTGATACATAACACTTGTAAACAACTCAAATTCTATAATCTAGACACTTTTGGTTTTATATCCATTAAATGCAAAATGTCCAAGATGTATTTGAAAGCTAGCATGTATACAAGCAACAAATGAATACTTAATTCTTGTTTGTTTATTGCTTGTTCAAAAGGTTGTAGTTTGTAAGTTCTCCATGTTATCTATTCGTATGTGAAACCTTTCAACCAAAACTATTGCTTGTTGTTATAAGGTCTAAGGAAACAAATACATGCAGTCCATGACTTTACTATTGCATCCATTGCATTTTCTTTCCAATTAGTCACGTGGCCAATGACATCGTGTTGTTTAATTTTATTTTTTTTCTTTTTTGGTTTTCCTATAGTCACAATTTATGCTCATATTTTTGTTCTTGAGAATTATGGTATATTCATTTTTGTTTAACTAAAAATTAGCAAAATAAGGGGACATAAAATATTTTGGGAAATATTTGATCATGAAGTAGTGAATACATGTTTAATCCAATAAATGCAAATTGTACGACATGTGTTAGAGAGCTAGTGGGT